>JAJKFI010000011.1:21492968-21515644 GCA_029204185.1 Lerista edwardsae
ATAATATAATATAATATAATATAATATAATATAATATAATATAATATAATATAATATAATATAATAAAAACAAAACAAAATGAGACAATTAAAACCATATAAAAACAGTATTTAACAACAATTTAAAATGGGCAGGCCCCTTGGATCCCATAGTGGTCGTTTAAAATGCCAGCCAGCACGTCCGCAGTTGAAAGCTTGTTTGAATAAAAAGGTCTTCAGGCCCCGCCGAAAGACTGTCAAAGAGGGAGCTGTCCTTAATTCCAAGGGGAGGGTATTCCACGATCGTGGGGCCACCACCGAGAAGGCCCTTTTTCTGAAGGTGAGCTCCCAACGTCTCCATTCGGTTCTGTTGGACAAACGAAAGAGCTGAAGAGCTGGGAGTGATTGAGGCTTGGAAAACGTGCGCTGTACTGCTGAGTTGCAGTCCTTCAAGCTACAGCCCCCACTCAGATGGGGAGGGGAAGTCAAATCCATGCCCCTGGTTCCATCAGGGACAGTGCAGGATCCTGGTCTCAGCACCGAACGTGAGCCTGGCAGTGCACTCTGTCATGCACTCCTTTGCAACCCTGCCAGCCGCAATGACGGGAATTTTGCAAGGAGCAATAGTGTGCCTAGACAGCAACGCCCATTTGGCAGGCTGTCCGCCTTTGCTTGGGCTGTATTTTGGCCTCTGGTTCTGGAAGCGGCAAGGGAGCATTTGAAAGGGCCACTGGGAGCGACAGTGCCCTTGATGTGGCCATCTGAGATGCTCCACGCAGCCTTTTGAAGGACCAGGTTCGAGAAGAGGAGAGAGCTGGATGCCGACCCGTGCCAAGCTGTGTCACCGAGGCAGTTGATGGCAAAGCGGAGGGGTGGGGGGGAGGGATCTAGCGCCAGTTGGAAACTGTCAGCAGGCTGTGTGGTGCGCCCCGTGATGTCATGCAGGGGGTACGCGGGGGTACGCGAGTACCGGTTTCTAGGATTATGGCTGGCCCCGCCCACTCGTTGACTCCGCCCCCTGCAACATTTGAATTTCCTGCACGTTTGAGTTGCCTGCACGTTCTCAGAGGCAGGCAGGCAGCGTGTGAAGCCTTGCCTTGCCTTGCCACTGAAAAATGAGCTGCTCTGGGGTTTTGGAACTGTTGGGTCACTTTAACATGATGCCAGGCCTCCTTAACATGTTCTGGGGGTGCTGTGGAATACTGTTGCAACTGTTCGGTTAGTTTAAAATTGTCTGAGGCCTCAAAAGGGGCTTTTTTCATGTCACTTCCTGCCATGACATCACTTCCGGCTTATGACGTCACTTCCGGTGGGCGGGTCCCGACACACGCCAATCAAAAGTGAGTACCTGTTGTTAAATCATTTAGATGACACCACTGGGTGCGCCATGCAGAATCCGAAGAGATCAGCCTCCCTCTTGGCAGTGTTTGTGAGGCTGCTCCAGAGCCAGAGGGAGGCAGCTGGAGGCCTCGCGGTTGCCACACTTTGAGATGCAGGCAGGAGGCGCTTCTAGAGGGCAAATGTGGCCAGTGGGTGCAAACATTTCAGTGCATCCCTCCGTCACTTTGTCACTTGGACGACAGCTGTGCAGAGCAGCAGATCAAATGCCCTCCCCCTTGTCAAGCTTCCCCCCACCCAAGTCTCTCCCAAAACTTGATGGAAGGCTGTCTTCCCCCGTCTTTATTAATTGCCAGCAACTTCTGAAAAACTTCAACTGGTGATTGTCATTATTCTTTTTAAGAACATAAGAAGGACCCCGCTGGGTCGTGCCGAAGGCCCATCTAGTCCAGCTTCCTGTATCCCGCAGCGGCCCACCAGATGCCTCAGGGAGCACACAAGACCACAAGATGCTTGCAGCCTGTTGCCACTCCCTTGCACCTGGCATTCTGATGTAGCCAACTTCTGAAACCAGGGGGTTGCACATACCCATTGCAGCTTGTAAACGGCGATGGACTTTTCTTCTAGAAATCTGTCCAATCCCCTTTTCAAGACATCTGGGACAGATGCCATCACCACATCCTGTGGCAAGAAGTTCCACAGACTAAATTGCATATTGGGTAAAGAAAATCTTTTTTGTCTATCTTAACTTTCCCAATGCTCAATTTTAGTGGATGTCCCCTGGTTCTGGTGTTGTGTGAGAGGGAAAAGAACATCCCTCTAGCCACCCTGTCCATCACCTGCATAATTTTGTATGTCTTAGTGCGCAATCCCTGCTAACTGGGCAAGAAGCACTTTTTCAAGTGATGTTCCTCTTCTATTTAGCAGGGGGAGAGTAATTGTCCCTCGGCCTGGAGTGGCTTCCTGGATCGGTTTGCTGGGTGCCAATCCCTCCCTCCCACCGCAGCCCCGAACCATATGCTCCGTCCCCCGCGGGGCTTCTCGGTAGACTGCCAGCTCCTTGCCGCCTGGGCAGGAGAGCAGCCTTCCTTTCGCACCTCGAACGTGTGGGCAGGCTGCAGCTCAGCTGTGGCAAGTAAACAAGAGACTGTTCCCCGCAGGAGCGGCTCGCTTGTGGTGGCTCCCCCCCCCCCGATCGTACGAATCCTCCCTCTCTGAATGCCAGAAAGACCTCTGGAACAAGAGGTTTTTCATGCCTAGCCTGGGCCGCACATGTCCCAGGAAACAGGGATGGGGAGGGTTGCTACCTGGGGCAAGAGTAGCCCACAGCTCTGCTTCCGTGGCAGTGCTCCATCAGTATGACTACACTCTCTAGTACAGTGGTTCTCAAACATTTTGAAGTGGGCCCCACCTTTTAGAATGGTACTCGTGTCGGGAACCACCGGAAGTGATGTCATGGCCGCCAGTGACGTCATCAAGCAGGAAGTGCCGCCATTGTGATCTAATCAAGTGACACTCCTGGAATCCAAACTGGCCTTCTTGGACTGCAGCCACTGCACAACCAGGAAACATCCCTGACAGAAAGTAAGATGAGGACAAAATATGATGTGAAAGCACTGAACTAAAAAAAAAATGTCCAGGTATGCCAAGATGACCAAGATGCATTTGGTCGGAACACAGTTGTCCAGCATGCAAGGGTCCTCTCACTCTAGAGATTACCTGGGAGAGAGGGTCATGGGTGGGGGGGGGCACAAGACAAGAGCCCAGTAGCATTTCTGAGCAGTGACCTGTGGCAAAGCTCAGCTATACCTGAATCACCTCCCTGGTGTGTCTTTGTGGTGCAGGAAGCCTGTTCCCGTCAGCTGCCTGTCTGCCCCCCTGACTGTTCCTCTCTGCTTTATCCCCTCCAGCACCATGGGCCGCCACACCGCCTCAGGAGATTTGGATCCCACAGCCCGGCAGTGGGAGCCGTCCCCGACCGCCCCTTGATGGCGCCGGCTGGCTTGTAGGATGCCGTTCCTCCCCTCCTCCTTCCTGGTACGTCATCCGCCACTGGCCGCTCCGGATGGTGACCCCGCCCTCCACCATGCAGGATGAACGGAGGAGCATCCACAACAACGCGGTGGCCTGGCTGGCGTGCTCTGGGCTCTCGCTCCTGGCCAACGCCTGGGGCATTCTCAGCGTGAGCGCCAAGCAGAAGAAATGGAAGCCACTGGAGTTCCTCATCTGCACCCTGGCCGGGACGCACATCCTTAACATTGCGGTCCCCATCACCATGTACTCGGTCATTGAGCTCCGCCGGGAGCACTCCGACTACGAGTGGAACGAGGGCCTCTGCAAAGTCTTCGTCTCCACCTTCTACACCTTGACCCTGGTCACCTGCTTCTCCGTCACCTCGCTTTCCTACCACCGGATGTGGATGGTCCGTTGGCCGGTTAACTACAGGCAAGTTCTCTCTGCTCCAGTGACCGGGGGTGGCAGGAGCAGCCTGAGACTTCCCACCAAACCCTGCCTCCCCTCTCCTCCCGCACCAGCCTCTGTTGCCTCCTCTTCCATCTACTTCCTGGATTCAAAAAAAGGAAGGGGAAAATGGAGCAGAAGAGGAAGTGTGGAGGAGAAGAGAATGGTGGGCTAGAGCGTCAGAGATGTTCCCATATACAACTTCCTGTTCTGCTTCATTCCTTGAATGTCTCTCCTAGCCTGCCTTCCTCCTTTCCTCTTTTCTATTCCTTTTTTAATCCAGGGAGAGGGAAGTGCAGGAGCAGGGGTGGTGGGGAGATGGATGTGAGCTCATCCCATACACAAGGCAGTCTAGGAAGTTACTAGATACATCCTGGCAATTCCCACATGATGTACTGGTCTATCTTCGTTGTACCATGAGAGAATGGCTGGGAGAAGGAAATGCAATCCATAATGCGGTGGTTCCCAAACTTATCATGGTCACGGCACTCGTCTCTCACGGTGGCTTCACCTTCCTGACTCTCCTGGGCACCATCTCAAGTGAGCCAAGATAGTGGTGTCTGGGAGAGCAGGGATGAAGAGGCCACCGGGGACAACCCCATGGCGGCCCTGTGTGCTTGCCATGATGCCTAGTGTGCCGTGACACAAAGTTTTGGGAACTGCTGCCATAACCACCCAGGGAGGGAGCTGGTGTCCACTCTGTTTGCTGAAAGGGAGCAGGCAAGAAAGAGGACACGAGGGGAGGCATGGCAGAGAGGGGTCCTCTCCAATGGCACAGCTAAGGCATCTGGCATCTGAGGCCCAAAACTTTTTAACACCCCCCCTAGACCCCATACAAGCCCCTCCTGGCCCTCCAAACAACTCCTGGAGGCCTTAGAAATGCAGGTCCAGTTTTCACTGAAAACAGTGAACTTTCTGACCCCCCCCCCCAAAGCATAGTCCCCGGGGCAATCTATCCCTCCAGCCCCACCTGAGCTATGCCACCGGTGCTGTCCCACCAGCTCTTGGCTGCAGCCAAAGCCAAATTCTTTGGTGAGGTTTGCCTCCTGCATGTCCCACGTCCAAACAGTGCTGGTCAAGGCCTCCTGGTCATACGGGGGCAGCAGCACGGCCACGGCTGACCTGTGGCTGTGCCCCTATCTCAGCGGCGCCTGTGCTTTCCCCTTCCCCGCAGGCTGAGCAATACCAAGAAGCAGGCCATGCACACCGTCATGGGCATCTGGATGGTGTCCTTCATCCTCTCCACGCTGCCGGCGGTGGGCTGGCACGACACCACCGAGCGCTTCTACGCCACCAACTGCCGCTTCATCGTCACGGAGATCGGCCTGGGCTTCGGCGTCTGCTTCCTCCTCCTGATCAGCGGCAGCGTCGTCATGGGGGTGATCTGCGTGGGCATCGCCCTCTTCCAGACCTTCTCCATCCAGACCGGGCACAACATCGACAAGAACAAGTTCAACGTGCCCACCATCGTGGTGGAGGACGCTCAGGGCAAGCGCCGCTCGTCCATCGACGGATCGGAGCCCATCAAGACCTCCCTGCAGCTCACCTACCTGATCACCGGGATTGTGTTCATCTACGACTTCCTGATGGGTCTTCCCATACTGGTGAGTCTGCACCTGGAGTATGGGTGTGTGGTCCACAGGGTGGGGTATGGTCAGATATACGTAGCTGCATCAGGCTGACTCGCAGGGGGTGTCAACATTAAGAGCTCAGTCCTAACCTGCAGTTAGGCCGGCACAGTTTGGCTGGCACAAAGGACACCGTAAAGTATGTTTGGACCACTCTCTGAGTCAGAGAGGCCAGCACCATCCTCCCTAACTCCGAGAGTGGTCCAAACGCTCTTTACAGTGGCCCTTGTGTGCCAGCCACACTTTGCTGGCCTAACAGTGCCGACCTAACTCCTGGTTAGGATTGTGCCCTCAGTGTATGATGGTGGCAAAAATGATCAATGCTTTAAAAAAGTGATGTGGTGTTTGCCCAGAAGGGCACTGCCAAGTGGGCACTTAAACTGGTGGCGCCGGCCTGGTGTCGCTTTCCTACTTGTCTGTGGAATTGGCATGCCTCTTCCATGCCATAGCAAGTCAGGGGAGGTTTCAGGGGCACAGAAGAGCAGTGTTCCTCTCCCATTTCTCTTGCAATTTGTGGAATCTGGGTATGCACCTTGCAAGGAAAGTGCCAGCCAGCTGCATCTGCAGTTCCTGCGCCACTGTGCTACGCTTTTCACTGTTGATGGGTTTGCCCTGAGCATAAAAGTGCGGTGATTTGACTGTGGAGAAAGGGTGGGCGGGTCACACACGGACCACAGTGTCGTGTGATCTGCTTGTGCATAGTGCGTGGAGCATGTGAGCTGATCCAGTCGCACGGGCGTCTCCTTCTGGAAGCCTCTTGGCGCCAGCCTGCGTGTCACTGTGAAGCAGCTCAGCCTTGTTCCCCTGGAAGCGAAAGGAAGAGAGAAGCTCATTCATGTAGAAGGGAAAGAAGACAGTAAAGGGGTCACAGGAGAGGAGAGAGGCTGTGCGTTTGTGTCACCGATGAACTGATGTTGTCACAGCGGGGCTCACTCCATTCTGGGTCTTGGGCATTGTTCGGCTACTTCCAAGCTGACCTCTGGCATTTTTGAGGGCACCCAGGCCGGCAAGCAATGGGATTTTGGCTGTCGGAGATAGTTGCATCAAAGCAAGATTTCTCCCATGCTGTGCATTCCCCCCCGAGGACCGGAGGGGACAACTCTGATGAGGACTCTGTGTTCTTTTTGATGTGTTCGCTTGGAAAAGGTGTCACGCCTCAAGGGAAGGAAGGAAGATCTCAGGGCTGCAACTCACATCCTTGAACACAGAGGGAAATCCCGCACTCCTTTCCTCTTTCAGTGCCAAATGATTGCCGTCCTGGCCCTCGGGCCGAGCACCCTGGCCACTAGCAAGGAGCTGATGTGCTCTGATGTCTTGAGTGGAAGGCCATTGGCCTTGCTGCTGTGATGTCATAGAGGTGTGGTGTGGTGGTGGCAAAAGCTTTTCATCCCGTGCCGCAGCCTCTACATTTTGCAGCCTTTCGTCTCAGAAACTTGTGCCCTGCAGCCGCTTTTACCTGGAAATTAGGGTGCAGAGACTCCGGGGGCAACGGGCAGTGGACGTGGCTGCCCGGCCCAAGTTTCTGAGAAGATCAGCTGTGAAATGTAGAGGTTGAGTGTGGAATGGAAAGTCTTCCATTCCGGGATGGGTAAAATTGTGATGCAGCAGGCTGTGGTTTGGAGACTGCTGGGCTGGAAAATCTTCCACCCTCTGCTACATTTTTTGTCTGTTAACTGCTTTGTGAACTTTTTGTTTAAAAGCGGTATGTAAATATTGATCCATCGATTGATTGACTTCCTCCTCTTCCTTTTGGAGACCCGAGAGGGAGAGGAAGACAAGTGGTTGAGGCAAAGACCTCACCACTTATGGCAACCAGCTCAGTTGTGTTCATGGATGGAATGTCCTTAGGACGCCCCCATCCCAAACAGCATCATTTGTCCTCCATCCCTCTTCCTTCTGAGTTCACAAAATCACCCTCGATGCTCCTCTCCCTTGCGCCCCCCCCCCCCCCCCCCCCCCGTTGAGCCCCAGCTGTTCTCTCTCAAGCACTGGCCATTTCTACTCCCAGCCGGACTTGAAAGAGCTGCAGCCTGACTTCTCAGCCTCAATCTGTAAAGATCAAATACAGTTAATTTGAATTTGGAGGGAGCTCCAAATTGAACTCTGGGGAGTTAATGAAGCCTTGATTAACAGCAGGGAAGTGGCTCGGCAAATGCAAATCCTTTTCTGGTCTTCGCTCTCCCTCCCTTTCTTGCCCTCAATTTAAATTCGGAGATGTTCATATCCAGAAATTGACACCACTGAGTCTGTGGTCAGTGCGAATTCCCCTGGCGATGCTGAGACTGGCATCCAAGAAAGAGCCAGCCAGATGCTTTGATTCTACAAGAGGGGTGGTGGTGATTCTTTCCTTTTTGCCCCCATGCCCTCTGTCCCCCTCCTCTTTTTCTTTCTCTGTAGAAGTGATTTATGCTCATTGAGGGTGGGAGGCATTTTGTCTCTGCAGAGTCCTGGAGAGTGAGGGTGCAATCCTAACCTGGTGTTAGGCAGGCATAGTTAGGCCAACAAAGTTTGGCCGGCACAAGGGCCACCGTCAAGTATGTTTGGACCACTCTCGGAGTTAGAGAGGCCAGCACACAGGCATGCACCATCCTCCCTGACTCCGACAATGGTCCAAACATGCTTTACGATGGCCCTTGTGCCAGCCAAACTTTGCTGGCCTAACTCTGCCAGGCTTAACTCCAGGTTAGGATTGTGCCCTGAGAAAGAAAAAGAGGAAGGGTGGAAACAGCCACTGTATGATGCGAGAGTCCTGCTCCCCAATTGTTGGTGCTTTCCTTAGGGAAGGACGACATGCGGCTAATGTCATGTGGATAATTTATTTATTTATTCAATTTTTATCCCGCCTTTCTGCCCGAAGGCACACAAGGCAGCTTACAACATCAAAAAAGAACACAACCACCACAATGTATACAATAAAAACGTATTAAAAGCAATATTAAAAACAGTTAAAATTTAAACAACAAGCCCCGTGGATCCCATAATTAAAAATAGAGGGTAAAAAATGCCAGCCTGCCTGTCAACAGTAATGATGATAATGGTGCATAATGATGTAGTGGTGCTTTTGTGCTGAGGCTGATGAGGTGAATCACACTAGCCACATGACATGGATTCACCAGGTGGCCTCTGGCCTCAGTCTTCCCCATCTGCAGCATGGGAAGAATGATACTTCCTTGCCTCTCTTGTAAAGAGTCTGCCAAGATGGTCCTCACAAAGCATTGGGATCACTCAGAAGGCACTGTGCAAATGTGACTCTTACCGCTTCCTTGCAGGTGGTCAGCTTCGCCAGCCTGAAGTCGGACGTGGCCTACAACTGGATGATCCTGTGTGTGTTGTGGTGCTCCGTCGTCCAGTCCCTGCTCCTGCCTCTCTTCCTCTGGGCCTGCGACCGCTATCGGGCCGACATCAAGTCTGTCTGGGAGAAGTGCGTGGCCATCATGTCCAATGACGATGTGGAGGAAGGTGAGGAAGGGGGCGGACCCAGATTGGGCAGGCTAGGCCAGCCCCTCCAGGAGGCCAACTAAGGCAGTTGCATAAGGGAGCAGATTGGCTGAAGGTGCCAACTTCAGTCTGCCCACTTTCCTCCGCTGCTCCTCCATTGACTCCCTGGATTGGAAATGGGAGGATGGAGAAGGAAGTGTGGAGGACAGAGGAGAGTGGTGGGCTAGAACCTCTCAGGGGAATAGAAAAAGTACAGGAAGTGCAAAGGGAAGTGTTGGAGTAGAACAGTGGTTCCCAAAATGGTGTTTTACAACCCACCAGGGGAACTGGAAAAGGGCCATTCCCCTTCAAGGGGAATGGCCCATAAACTGGCAGCAACATGATCTCCACAATTGTGCTGCTGCTGGGCAGGAAAGGGGTTGATAAACTTACCCGGGGATTGGTATGGCTCTCCAAAGGGCCTGGGGAGCCTGTGACCCCCTCTGCGGCCCTCCCCATGAGCCTGCCCCACCCCAATGCTGGCTGCTCATCTCCCTGCCCAAGTGGTCACTGCCCCCCTTCGGGCTCAGTCCTGCGCAGGATCCAACCTGGGTTCTGGCCACGTGATGAAAACCCACCCTCTGGCCCGACGCAGTGGCTTGAACCCACCAGATGGGTGGGAGGCACAAGAGAGCAAGGCATGGCGTTTAGCTTGTCAGGAGAGACAGGGTTTGGGAGAAGGAGGGCACAGGGTGAAGCCCCCACAATAGGGTGAGCCTCCACTTCTGGGCACAGCTGCTCCCTCTGCATGGAAAGGAAAATAGTTGGGAAACTACACGGGGCAGTCTTTGCCCAGGGAAGGGAAAAGCTCTGCATACTAAAGATCCTGGGTTCCACCCCTGGCATCTCCTGGAGGGTTGCTGCCAGTCAGTGCCAACCACACCAAGCTAGATTATGAAGGGTCTGTCTCAGGCTGGCAGCATCTTAGCCTATCACACACTGGCTTGAGATGTGCTGGTCACCCTCGGCCAGTGAAGGCAAACCTTTTGGGCTCAGTGTGTCGAAACGTAGGAAAACGCTTAACTTGACTCTGCTGGTGTGTCAACCCCCTCCCAAACAAAAGAGAGACAGTTCTTTATATACATTTATTTAAACAAAAATACAATCTAATCATGTATGGTGTTATGCATTATATACAGAAGAATCAAATAATTACAAAAATGAAAAATGAGTAACACAAACTCAGTTTTTGTCAGGCATTGGTGAATGTTGGTGTTGTGGTGTGTTGTGGTGTGTCAACAAATGTTGTGGTGTGTCAGCTTTGACATGCGTGTCAGAGGTTCGCCATCACTGCCCGAGGCATTAGTACCTGCCGGCCAAGGTAGCGTGGTTCTGCGTAGGCAAGAGTTCTCCCATATGAATGCAGAAGGTCTCCTGCCCTTTCTGGAGGCCTCTAAATTCTTGTCTCCATACACAATTTCTTACCCAGCTGGACTTCCTGCTCAGGCCCCTGGGTAGAAAGGTTGTGCGAAGGAGCATAACAGGGTGAGGCAGCCGGATCACCAGTGCAGATGGCTGGATACATTTAAGGCCCCTTGAATCGGAATAATGCCAATTGTAAGGTTCAAAATTCACGCACTTCACTGCATCTTGAGGAGACGTCATAGAGACGGATGAACCTTTGCAATTGACAATCAGCTCAGTGCCTTTGCAAGTCGTCTGCCTGAACCCTGGAACATAGACGCAGTTCAGATCGGATCCTCCTTGCACTCTTTTCCATTTATTTCTGGACGTAGGAGGACAAGGAGGACTAGAGACTTGGACCAGGAGGTTAAATCAAAGCTGAAAATTTAGGAGGGGCTTGGATACCTTGGGAGTCAGACCCCAAGAGGCTACTTCTGTGGCTTCAACCCTGCCTCTTTCACTGATCTCCCTTCCTGTTGATTCCTTCCCATGACGTTCCTCCATCACCGCTATGCTTCCTCCGGGATCGTAGGAAACAGCCTGGACGGAGCCATTCATACAGATCTGATGTATGAGAGGCCCTACGACTACAGCTTCACCGGCGATGTTTTGACCTTGGACCAGACTGGCAAGTACGACTTGTCAGTGCTGGAGAGAGGCCTCCCCCAGGTGTATCCCGTGAAGTCTCTGCCGGAGGACAAGATGCAGTATCTCCAGGTGAGGGGTGGTGGATGGGACCAGAGGGCGGGGGGGGGGAAGCGGGAGCCTAACTACGTGTAACCTGCAACCATCACACATTCCTGTTTGCCCCACTGCCTCTGTCTTCACCCTGGGGCAAATAAGAGGTTGTAGACTCCTTGGGGCAGGGACCTTCCATTCTTTGTAATGAACTCAGCCCTGCTGAACATAACCCTATATAGCTGCAGTTTGGTACTGTCAGGGACTCATATTTCAAGAGGCTTTGTGGGGAAATAAGTAGATGTGGAGAAGGGATTTGAAAGACCTGGCATTGCAAGGGAGTTCTGGGAGGTGCTTCCAAGCCCCTGGAAGGGCAGGGTCATTTGAGGCCAGAAGAGCAAAGGTAGAACAGGCTTGAGTTGAAGGTTGAGACACATAAAGGGGGCAAAGATGTTGGAAACTTCCATAGTGAGGACCGGAAGTTTGTGAGGATCCAGGAGCAGACAGGAGGCCACCTTGGTCCTTAGATCATCAGTCCCTTCTAAATTGGGGGGGGGGAGACTCCCTCTGCCATTGGGGAGCCTTCTCTGATTCACCCCTACTCCTGGATAGCCAGGTGGCAGCAGTGGCCCCCCCTTCTCCCAAACCCTATCTCTTCTGACAATGAGGGCACCGAGTGAAGCCTTCAAAGCTTGTTCAAAGCTTGTAACAGAATAGTTTGTTTTAAAACATGCATATCCAAATTGGGCCAGTACGTGCGGATTTCCTGTTTCCATTGCATCCATCCTTTCCTCCCCAACACCACGCAAAGGGAGTCAGCTGTAAATCCAGTATCACACCCTGTCCCCTGTTGAGCCCCTTTCTCCTGTGCTCACCCGCCCCTCCCGTTTCCTGCTGACGTTTGTAAGTGACCAACTAGCCTGCCCAGACTCAGGCTGTCAAATACAATACGCAAAATGAACAAGCGTTCGTGGCAAACACCTCACAATTAATAGGTTTGCCGTCCTAAAACAAGCAGCCCTTGGCACCAAATCATCTCGTGGTGTTCCTCTGAAATCCAGGTGTATTCAGACAGGCAACACAGATTGGCAATTCAGATTGCCATGGGTTGCTTGATAAAAACATCAGCGCATATGATGAGGACACAGATTGGGCATGTTGGAAGAGCTTCGTTGTTCCTTCTGAAGTCCCGATGGCACACATCAAATGTGAACGTGTGCCAGATGTGTTCCGATTGTGTGATCTTCATCAGTGGCTTAGAATAGGATGCAGTCTCGACTTGTTTTCTCCAGAGCCCCAAAAGAATTGTCCTCTGTCATTTGATTGCTCTGTTAAATTTGGGGTTCATTTTGGGATGGAGCCCATTGGGCTCTTGCTTGGTTGTTTGCCTTTTTGTGGGACTGGGGATCATTTATCTCTCTTGTTGCAAATGCCAGCCGTCAGACACCCTCAAGCTCTGGATAGTCTCTTGGGTTGACGCCAACTCAATAGGCCCTGGTACTGGGGAAGGTGGGGAAACAGCTGATGAGGCAGCTTGGCAGAAGCCATCATGCATCCCTGATGCCTTTCCTGGCTTGTGCAGTTCCAGGCAGCCTCCCAACGGGGTGCTTAGACATGATCCAGGAGAGCAGGGCGGCAGCCAGCCTGACAATCCCATTGCCATGAGTTCCGCCCACACCTCTTTCTGCTGCAGGCATAGAGCTGTCTGTGCTCAGGCAGCTAAGAGGGCTCTGTTCCCAATGCTCCAGCACAGTGGTTGCCAATGTGGGGGGGGTCGCGACCCACCACCCTGGGAAGCACAGGATTCTGCCCCTTTAAGGGGTGGGGAGAGGGGGAAGGCAGCAATGCAACCCCCAGAATCGCGCTGCTGCCCTGGGCAAAGGGGCTTTTTTAACCCCTTGCAATGCTGGTGTCCAGGGTGTGTAGGAAAGTCCTGGGGAGCCCCCTGCAGGGCTTCCTAAACCACAGAATGTGTCTAAAGCACGATCGCGACCCACTTCCAGTTCCATGACTGCAAACCGGAAGTAGGTCACAATCGGATTCTAAGCACATTCCGCGGCTCGAGGAGCCCTAGTGGGGCTCCCCACATGCCCCAGAGGCCAGGGCTTTGCCCAGGGTAGCAGCATGATCTTGGGGATCACATTGTTGCCTTTTCCCACCCCCTGCCAAGACCTGGTGGCTCCCAACTGCCGTGGAGGAGTTTGGGAACCCCTGCTGTAGCCGCTTATCCACACTGCCCAAGCTGGAGCTTCTTCCCAGCCTGTGTTCCCACCCAAAGCACAGCTGGCCAATCAATCAATCAATCAATCAATCAATCAATCAATCAATCGTATTTATATGCCGCTTTTCAACATAAGTTCACCAAGCGGTTGACAGGCAAAAAACAATTATAAAGTTAAATGGCTCCATGTCTCAAAAGGGCTCACAATCGGAAAAAAAACCTTAAAATGATCGGAAAAAAACTTTTTACCCAGCGGGTAGTTAATCTGTGGAACTCTTTGCCACAGGAAGTGGTGATGGCATCTGGCCTAGATGCCTTTAAGAGGGGATTGGATGGATTTCTGGAAGAGGAGTCCATCGTGGCCTGTAGCCAATGATAGATTGTGCAACCTCCTAACATTGGTGGTGGGCTACTTCAGAGTACCGGGTGCAAGGGAGTGGCAACAGGATGCAGGCATCTTGCTGTCTCATGCCTCCCTGGGGCACCTGGTGGGCCACTGTGATATACAGGAGGCTGGACTAGATGGACCTTTGGCCTGATCCAGCGGGGCTCTTCTTATGTTCTAAAAAAATGCAGAACCCCACCAGCCACAGCCACTATGCTGGGGTGAAGAGGGCCAGTTACTGCCCCCCCCCCCGCTCAGTGAAAGGGGAACCCCACTTGAAAAGGTTCTCTAGCCTCACTCTCTTGAAAGCTAATGGCCCAGGCTGGGTCCGGCTGGGACAGTCCACCCTAACAGGTTGTCTCTTGGCCCTCCAGGTCCCTCCCACCAGGCGCTTCTCCCACGATGAGACGGACGTGTGGACGACGGGGCAGATCTCGGCCTACCTCCAGCGCTGGGGGGCGGGTGAGGAGGTGGCCGCCGGGCTGGCGCAGCTGCTCATCCCCCGGCACGGGCAGGACCGATGGAGAAGCAGCCTCCTCTCCTACCCGGAAGAAGGGCGCCCCTACCGCAAGCGCCGGAAGTCTGCCGAGAGCGTCCTGTCCCTGAAGCCCTTTCCCCGAGAAGAATTCTACCGGGACCGGGGAGGCTACCGGTGCTTCAGCCAGGAGGAGGTGGTGAATTTCATCGACGACACCCCCCTGCCCAGCCCCAGGAAGACCCCCTTGCGCTCAGCGTCCGTCTCCCTCCTCCCGGACTCCGCGGCCACGGCGGCCCTGGCCAGCTTCCCGCTGACCCACTTCGAGCGGGAGCCTCACGTGTTGCGCCGTCTCTCCGCCCAGGGGCGGGGCTGCTCCCTGATGGTCCCCGGGCCTTTCCTGGCCCAGGAGGATGCCCAGAACCTCTTCCCCCAAGGGAGCGGGGGTCCCCCTTGCTTTGAGCAGATCCACATCGAGCTGTGTGACTCCCAAGACCCGGAGGAGCTCCCGGGGAGGAGGAGCTGCTCGGATTCCGAGAGCTTTCGGACAGGTCTCAGTCCCTCCTGGGGGGGCCAAGAGGACCTACAGAAAAACGGGAGCAAGGGCAGCACCAGCAGCTTTCTGAGCTCGCCGTCCGCCTCCTCCTCCGGGTACGTGACGTTCCACACGGACTCGATTGGCTCAGCCTCCTAGGCCCAGAGGGACACCTGGCTCTAACCTGTGCTGTTGGGTCCTCTTCCTTGGCCCTCGGAAGTCTCCTCCTCCTCGTGGTCTGGATTTCGCCACGGAGACTGAGCAAGCACCAAAGAAACCTTATGCCAGTCTCTGGTATGCTGTATGAAGCAGGGACGAGAGAGGGAATGAGATGGCGAGATGACCATTGACATGCTTCCAAGGTTGCACCGAGATCACCTGCGATCCACATGGCCCAGGTGACTGGCTCTTGTTATGGCAGGGGGGTTGAAGAGCTCCAGACGATGGACCCCTCTGCTACTTTTTCTTCCTTCCGGTTGCATGAGCTGGCGGAGGCTCTTCAGGAATTTTCCAGTTTTTTGTATCACTCCTGCATCCTTCCCCTGGGACTTTATACGTCGTCGTAAAATGGTGCATGACTTTCTGTAGCCGACAATACTCTGCTGTCTCTTCTGGGGGAGGCTGTTGTGACCTCAAAGTGGGGAGCTGGGGGTTCCTGGCAGGGAGTATGAGTGTGTGTGTGTGTGTGTCTGTGTGTGTGCACGTGAGGATAGAGAGGTGGGCCAGGTTGTGAAGGGGGAGGGTCCTGGGTGAAACCAAGAGAATGAAAATCTCTGGGCCTTGGATCAGGCAGGCAGGCTGCTGGGAACGTATTAGCACAGCCATTTTTCTTCACACTGACCTCTATGGTCTTCTCTATGGTCTTAGCCTCTTGTGTCACTTCCTGCTTCCACGGGAAACTCTCCTGAAATCTGCAGCTCTGTTTCTAGGGCCACTGTCTGTAATAACAAATGGTCCCAAACAAATTGTTTATCCAGAACCTGCTGAAGAAGAGGGACAGAATTTGTTACTCCCAGTGGCGTAGCTACAGAAGGCAGTATCTGCACTGGGCGATATGCTGTAGGCTGGTGTGGGGGGGGGGCAACAGTCTGGGACTACTTTGGGATGAATCTTTCTGTGTGGCTCCTGGGCTGATTGTGTTTTCATTCTGGGGCGACAACGCTTTGCTTTGACCACTGCTGTGGGATGCAACCGCTTTGGGGATGAGTCGTTCTGTGTGATTCGGAAGGGGCTATGCTGTGGAGGGAGGGGCTACAAAACCTTCTTTTTAACCGGGTAGCAAACGGCTTAGCCACAGCACGAGTTACCGTAGTAGACAGTTGCTCTCGAAACGGAGCCGCAAAGCCTGGAAGAGTTTTTCCAGCCATTTTCAACACTGTGCCCCAAACTCTTGCGGAGTTTTGCACACTGGTTGAGAATCGCTGTACTAGCAGAGTGGGAGGATGAAGGACCTCAAGGGTCACTAGGGGTTGCCTGCCATACAAGCAGCAATGTCGAGTGCCCAGAGTCATGTTCCAGCTTGGCCTGAGAAAGAGAGATCTTACCTTGGCCTCCTGTTCTCCTGTGCCAAAGCTCTGTCCCACGCTACATGCTAAGCCCCATCACCCCCAGGGCTGATCTGTGGGCTATGGAAGCTGGCTGAGCCCTGGGGCGCGGGCAGCAGCTGATCCAAGCACCCTTTCCCTGCTCTAATGTCTAGCAATACAACAACCCTGCTGTGATGTCACGAGTCCTCCTGTCCCCCGGCAGGCCACAGTGTCATCATCTCATCCCAGGCAGGCTGGGATGAGACCATAAGGGAAAACCCTGAGTGACTCCATTTTAGGCTGCGATCCTATGCATGCTTACTTGGAAGTAAGCCCCCTTGAACTTAATGGGACTTAATTCTGTGTACGCATGCGTGGGATTGTTCTCTGTCACTATTTCTCACAGTGGCTAGTCAGATGCCTTTGAGGAACCCACAAGCAATGCATGAACAGCCCCCCCCCCCAATTGTCCCCTCCACGGTAACTGGAAGTTGGGGTAGACTGTCTTCGCATGAAGGCTCTGCTTATCGTGGTTGAGAGTTCTCAGCCATGGAGGCTAGACCTCCATGAGTTTGCCCAAGCCCCTTTTTAAAAAACCATCTCAAAGAGTAGCCTCCACCAAATCCTGTAGCCATGAGTTCCGTAGGTTAACAACACATGGTCGGAGTCGTTTTTACCGTTTTTAAATTTTATGTATTTTAAATCAACTGTTACGTGCTCCAGGCCAGTGTTCTCAAACTTTTTTTGCCACAGGGACCCACTTTTTGGAATGGCAATCTGTCTGGGACCCACCAGAAGTGATGTCACGGCTGGAAGTGCCGGCATTGTGACACCAGAGCCTGCTGCTTTCCGGAGAATGCAAATAAGTTGGGTTGTTCCTCAGCCATTTTCCAATAACAAAGGGAATAGAAAAAAAGCCTACTGACAACCTTGACCCAAGCAAAACAACCACACAGCCCTCTTTTAAAGCGGATTTCCAGCGTATCTTCCCACGTTTTCAATATGGCTGTTCTAGGTGCTTTGCGACCCAACTGAAATGGGCTCATGAACCACTGGTGGTGGGTCCCGACCCATAGTTTGGGAGCCACTGCGTTAGGCATTCCTCACAGGGCAGTTGCCAGCCCCTTGAACATTTGTGGGGGGTTTGAGTTGCCCTTTCCAACCTTGGGACCTCTTTTTTGAGACAGAGCAGCCCAAACTCCTGGAAATGGCTCTGCAGTGTAAGTCACAGAGCCCTGGCTTTGAACACAGCAGCCCCAGGAAGGGCTGGGAAAGACCCTTTTGCTGTCCGAAATACTGCCTGTCAGTGCTTGACAATGCTGAGCAGGACGGCACAAGTGTCAGACTCAGTAGGAAGCAGCAATATATTTTCAGCCATACTCAGGATTCCAAATATGGTGGTGCCCGCTTAGAGGTCTGTGCCAGAGTGCCATGGTGCCAGCCATTCCTTTTTTGTCTTTTAATTGCTAGACCAGTGGTATTCAAACTTTTCAGACCATGACCCACTTTTTAGAATGGCACATGTGTCGGGACCCACCGGATGTGATGTCATTAACCTGGAGGTGATGTTGTGGCAGGAAGTGACATCATCAAGCAGGAAGTGCTGTCATTGTAACAATATAATGACACTCCTGAAATGAAAATTGGCATTCTTGGACTGCAGCAATTGTACAACCAGGAAATATCCCTGACAGAAAGCAAGATTGGGACAAACTATGATGTAAAAGCACTGAACTAACAACAAAATCGGGGGGGGGGGGAAACCCTCGCTTGAAAATTCAAACTGTTAACACTCACAAAAGGAATATAACAAGAGTCAGGTCTGCAGTTTCCAAGATGGCTGCTCCCAGCTTTCCGTGACCCACCTGACATCAGGTTGCGACCCACCAAGTGGGTCTCGACTCACAGTTTGAATAGCACTGCGCTAGACATTCAAAGCAGGGCTAGAAGCCTCTTGTTAGTGTGAATGTTCCATTTGGGCCGCCTGCATGATGTGAAAACGGGGGAGAGGGAGGATTGCCAAGGTTTGGTTTTGAATGTGCAGTGGTGGCCTTGTGACTGCCAGGTAGTTTGGCTGGGGAAACGTTCATGCTTCAGCCAAAGGTTCCTGCCTGGACCAAGCAAGTGGCTGTTAATTGGTTTGGAATTCCAGAACTTGCACCTCCTGTGTTCAAGGCTGGGGTCTGTTTAGCGGGCTGGTGACACCTGTAGAATCCCAGAACCTCAGAATCCCTGTCCAAGCCACTCACCAAAGCTAACCTGACTCTGCTGGGGGTACAGGGCCTGGCCATGCTGCTTGCTCCCCCCCCCCCCCGGGCCTCCTCTTCCCACAAAGCCCTTGCTAAGGGAACACCTGGCTCGGCACTGAGATTCCACCTCCCCTGCAGCTCGAGAGTTCTCCCATCTTGATAGCAAGAGTCGCTTTAGGTAGGAAGATGCCCAGGGAAGGACTGAGGGCAAGTGGCAAGGGGAAGGCTGGGCTGTTAGCTATTTGGGCACCTCTTCCGATGTTTGGGTTTGACCGATGCTGCGTTTATGTTCGCAGTCGAAGCCTGGCTCCTCCGGGGCTCCCAGACTGAGTGGGTGGATCTCTCCTAAATGAAGGTGATCATCTTCTGCACCACCTGATGTGCGCTGGGGGCTGGAGAAGACCCCTTTTTCCAGACACAGGTTCTGTGCTCTTTGCAGCTGCGCAGCACACGGACATGAGATGCCTCCACGGTGCCGCTTCTCTCCCATCCTGCTAAACCCTCTTCTGACAAAACCTGTGGCTTTATCTCCACAATCCTTGTGCCCAACCAAAACGAACCAGAGGCACTCACAGTCTCCCAGCACATCTGTGAGATGTGGTGTCGCTTCTGCCTGCCTGCTTTGACTGCTCCTCCTGCTCCCTGGCTGGAGGAGGAAGTGCGGCTGAGAAGAGAGTGGTAGGCTAGAGCCTCCAGACGCGCTCCACCCTTCCCATCAATTGTACTTCCTTTTTCAATTCAGGAAATGCGGAGGAGAAGCGAAGCTCTGACACTCTAGCCAACCACTCTCCTGCAGAGTTCCTCTTCTGCTCCAGTCACCCTGTTCCTTTTCAACTGCAGGGATTGGGACAATACAAAGTCGGTGGCTGCAGGATGTTGGGTAATGGGGACAATATTTGGCACACCTGAGATGCTGGGAGGTCTTGAGCCTATTTTGGCTTTGCTATAAAGGGGATTGTCTATAGCACATGCTTTAGGCTAGAAAAGGATTTCCCGCTACCACGAGAACCCATCACGCTCATAACATGTAGAATTTCCTCCCACCTCACAGCCATTTCATAACTGGTTTGTCTTGCAAAATGCAATCGCCGGGCCTCTGGGTTCCTTTATCATCTCTTCTGGCACAACCAAAAAGAAACTGGCTTGTGTCTCGCATTTGCTGTTGGGGAATTCCAAGAAGCCACTGTCGCTCAGGCATGATCCGTCAAGTCCTTGCTTTAGGTGGCCAATCTGCGACATCACGTAGGGGCCACAGATCTTGAACACAAGCCTCTGGCAAGCTCACAGCAAGAGCACCAGGAGAAAAAGCCACCCTCTTATTTTTGCCCTGGCATCTCCTAATCAGATAGACAGCCTCTGAAGCTGGAGGCTCAGCTGGTTTACAGTGATCATAGCAACAAAGCCACTCTGAAATGGAACAATCCAACTAGTTCAGTCTACAACGCTTTCAAAACGTAGGCTAAAAATCAGCCGTTCATATCTGGTATTTTAATACCCTTTTTAATGACTTCTGCAAGCCTTAGGAACGAAACGTCCAGTCTCAGCAGATGAAGAAGGGACTGTTGTCCTTGCATGCGTTTGTGGTGTGCGGTGTGGTGGGTACTACAGACTTTTGGGGAGGGAGGGGGCTGCACTTTGAAATGTATGCTGTTTAAGGGAACTGTTCGTTGCGAATTATTTTGTTTTTTATTCTCCCCACTGAGTGCTATAAAACCCACAGGTTTAGAGGGGGGATCCTAATAGATCTTCAAAAAGGGCAGGTTTCATTCGACCAAAACGGTATCCTCCCCCACATATTTGGCCTCTTTCTTTCTGTTGGCACTCAGCTGTTCTGGCTGCCAATGTAACCCCTGGATAGCTCAATACAGCTGTGGCAGAATATCCCAGATAGGTACCAGGTCCCATTCATCTCAAGCCACACATCCTATAGAGCTTTGAGTGTGGGTTTTATCCCCCAGGTCAAGCCATGGAGAATATCAAAGAAAAAGAAAAAAGCCCTGTTGGATCCAATCAAAGGTCCATCTAGCTTGGCACCCTGTTCCACCCACTTAGAATGCCAGATGCAGGGGAGTGGCAACAGGATGCAATCATCTTGTGGTCTCGTGTGCTCCCTGAGGCACCTGGTGGGCCACTGTGAGATACAGGAAGCTGGACTAGATGGACCTTGGCCTGATCCGGCAAGGCTTTTCTTATGTTTGTATAGTCAGCCAGATGCCTCTGGGAAGTCCAAAAGCACCACTCCTGCTCTTGCCCCCTTGCAACTGGTATTCAAAGGTAGACTGCCTCTGGCTGTGGAAGCTCCAGCTCCATTGCATTTCCTTGAGGGCTTGCCCACCAAGTCCAGGAAAAACAGAATTACTGTTAAAGGACTGCCCAGGACCCAGGAAGGCATTCATTCTGCATGGGGGGGGGGCACCAAACATGGAACAGCTATTTCAAAGGTATTGTTTTCTCACCTCTGCTGTTGTGCTGTGTAAAGGAATGTGTGTCTCCTGTGCACAGTTGTTTCAGGAAGGCAGCGAAACGCCATCGGTTCCCCTATGCCCGTGAACATCAGAAGATACATTGCAGGGATGCCCCTTTGGGAGCAAAACCAACCAGGGAAAAGTGGCAGCCCAGCCAGCCTCATTAAGAAGAGTGATGTCACCTCCCTGACTATAAGGAAGTTGTGCCTTTAAGGGTCTCAAAGGCTGGGCATTTCCTCTTCATCTTGATAGCCCAGTTCTGGAGTTTGCTTTGCAAGTGGAAGGATAAGGCGGTTAACCCTTTGTCGTACTGTATCTTTTTAACTCTTTCTAATGTCACAACGCAATACTTTTTTGGAATGCTTCAGGGTTTGCTGGGTCTCAGAAATCTGATCCCTGGTTTTACTGGATTGACTTTTGGGAACTAATAATGTATAAAACCAAAACGTTGACCACCGTTCATAGGAAAGGTCTATAAAGACTGTTTATAGCTCTTTGGCCTCACCAGATATGGCTCTGAAACGGTGGGTGTGTTTTTTTACCAACTCCAGCCCCCCCCCCCCGCCCCTTCCCAGCTTTGTCACTCTTTTTCTCCCTCTGTGTGACTTTCACATTTTCCTACTCTCTGAGTTCCTTTTCCTCTCCCCAGCCCATCTCCACTCCTGGGGTCTTGGTGATGTTTCATGCTGTACAAAAACAACTTTCTAATCTGGGGTCCGAGTGGCTTTGTCTTAAAATGCATTTTCTTCACGGAATTTTCCAAAACTGTTTGTAGTTTGCTCTTTTTGCGACAGCTTGAGGTTTTTTTCCTGTGCAGAACTGAATTAAAATAGGAAAACAAACTTCCTGTGCCTTTTTATTAAACCCTGCTTTCTGCCTCTTTGGACTTCCTTTTACGCAAAAGGCCCCTGCTGGAACTGGGCCAAGGCATTCATCTGGTGCAATATCTTCCAGGGTTTATCCCTCAGTGTCACCCCCCAATCTCCCCCTGCCTAAGAGGAGGATCTGTCTAGTGCAGGGTAATGAAATCCAGTTTGGTGTGGGAATGCTGCCACCTAGTGGATAGGAGCGCCAATAGAGCTTTCAAGTGGAGTCTCATGAAGATCTAGCTTGCTAATAATGCTCAGGACTGGTCTATCCATGAGGTCAACTGAGGCAGCTGCCTCAGGTGCTGGCTTGGAAAGGGAAATTGTTCTGCCAAATTCCCTGCTGGGCCTCCCCAAGGGCCCCAATGCACACACTAGGCTGACTAATTTCCCCTTTAAGCAGCCTCAGAGATAGGCAAGAGGGAGGGGGTTCCTTCACCCACTGGGCCTCCTCTCTTCCAGCAGCCTTGCTTGGATTCACCAACTGACCACCAACAAATAATAGGCAGTCAGCTCGCTTAGGCCACAACTGCCTCCTCCACTTGGTGGCTCCAGGGGCATGGCAGCCATACAACAGTTCCCCACAGTTACTCCCCACAATAACGTACCTTATCCAGTCCTTTAACAGTCAGTCCATCCATCCAACCCCTGTCCAGTGCCTCTCCTCCAGCACCTACCCAGTGCTTCTGTCCAGCACCTACCTGGTGCCAATCACCCTTCCTTTAACAATCCATCCAGCACCTACCCAGGTCCCTTACTGCAGCGCCTGCCTCCCATTTTATACTGAGGCAGGCCAATCGGTGTTCTGTTGCTGGGCAGGCTTTAGCTCATCAGCCACACCCATCTGCACCTGTGCTAATCCCTTCCTAGCCAGGGCCCTCATCAGACTGCAGCTGTGCTCCTGAGACTTGCAGAAGCTCTGGGATTAACCCTGTACTTCCTGGCTAATCTGGGATAAGGGGCCACTGCTGATACCATTCCCTATCTCCT
>JAJKFI010000012.1:0-13770 GCA_029204185.1 Lerista edwardsae
AGAGGTCGGGGTGCCGAACAAGCCTCCCCCAGCACCACCTTCTGGGATCTGTCAGCCAGGAAGGAGCGGAACCACTTCAAAACAGTGCCTCCAAGCCCCAACCCGGCCAGCCGACCCAGAAGGACACCATGGTCGATGGTGTCGAAAGCTGCCGAGAGGTCCAGCAGGACTAACAGGGTCGCACTTCCCCCGTCCATCCCCCGGCGCAGGTCATCCACCAAGGCGACCAAGGCAGTCTCCGTCCCGAACCCCGGCCTGAAGCCAGATTGGAATGGGTCCAGATAATCCGTTTCCTCCAGAACCCTCTGAAGCTGGGACGCCACCACCCGCTCAATCACCTTACCCAGAAATGGGATATTGGAGACTGGCCGAAAGTTGTTTAAATTTGTGGGATCCAGGGAGGGCTTCTTCAGGAGGGGGCGAACCATCGCCTGCTTCAAAGCAGGCGGGAGCACCCCCTCCCTCAGAGATGAATTCACCACCCTCCCCGTCCACTCGGCCAGCCCTCCCCGGGCAGCTCTAATTAGCCATGCCGGGCAAGGGTCGAGCGGGCAAGCAGCAGGTCTCACACTCCAGAGAATCCTGTCCACATCCTCAGGCTCTACAAGCTGAAAAGAATCCCAAATGGTAGGATAGACAGGTTCCCCAGGGACATCACTAGATATGCCCACAGCGGCGTCCAAGTCATGCCGGATCTGATCGACCTTATCTGCAAAGTGTTTTGCGAACTCGTCACAGCGAGCCTCCGTGTGCTCCTCCCTACCAGTAAGAGGGGCAAGATGTAAAAACCTGCGGACCACACGGAAGAGCTCAGCCGGACGGTTCTCTGCAGATGCAATGGTGGCAGAGAGGTGTGCCCTCTTAGCTGCCACCACTGCTCTGGAATAAGCTTTTAATTGGGCCCTAGCCCGTGTCCGGTCAGATTCGGCACGAGTCTTTCGCCACCGACGCTCTAGTCATCTGCTCTGCCGCTTCATCGTTCGCAGCTCCTCAGAAAACCAAGGAGCCGCTCCGATTCTGCGACTGGGCAAACGACGCTCAGGAGCGATCTCATCCAGGGCCCTGGCCATCTCCGTATTCCAGAGGTCGACCAGGGCACCGGGTGGGTCTCCAACTCTGGCAACAGGAAAATCCCCCAGAGCTCTCAGGAATCCATTCGGATCCATCAGTCTCCGAGGGCGGATCATAGAATGTGATCCCCCGCCATTGCAGAGGTGAGAAGCCGCAACGAGCCTAAATCCCACCAGACAGTGATCTGTCCATGACAAAGGAGTGATCTTAATCTCCTCCACCTCCAGATCACCATCAAACTGCCCCGCAGTAAACACCAGGTCCAGCGTGTGTCCCGCCTCATGCGTCGGGGCAGATATTCTTTGAGACAGACCCATGGTTGCCATGGAGGCCATGAAATCCTGAGCTGCAGGTGTTCCCGGGGCCTCGGCATGGACATTAAAGTCCCCCAACACCAGAAGGCGGGGGGACTCCAACACCACGCTCGAGACCAGCTCCGTCAGCTCAGGCAGGGAGACTGCTGGGCAGCAAGGCGGGCGGTACACCAACAGAATCCCTGTTCTGTCTCGCCCCTCCAACACAACGCGAAGGCACTCAAACCCGGTGGACTGCTGAACAGGGTATCTGGTGAGACAGATGGAATCCCGATAGACCATCGCAACCCCACCTCCCCGCCCCTGTAGTCGTGGCTGCTGAAGTACCCGGAAACCCGGCGGACAAATCTGGGAAAGATTAACCCCTCCCAGCTCATCCAGCCAGGTCTCCGTGATACATACCAGGTCGGCTTTCTCCTCCAAGATTAAAATCTATCTATCTATCTATCTATCTATCTATCTATCTATCTATCTATCCATCCATCCATCCATCCATCCACCCACCCACCCACCCACCCACCCACCCATCCATCCATCCATCCATCCTATGCTGGCTCCTCCTGGGGAGACAGGCACGCGCTCTGTCATAAATGTTCCGTAAAGCATGTTGCGGCCTTGCAGAGGCCAGGCAATGGGAAGGTGAGGGAGAGCATAACAAGGGTGGGGAGTGTTTTGGGGTGGGGGAGAGCAGGGAGGAGGGTGGTTCAACCCAGGAGAGGAGTGGGGATGGCAAAGGAGGCCTCCACTGCATCCTAACACCCATCCTGAGCCTGAAATCCCTACCGGGGGCTACTTAAATCTGCACCAGTGATTGAGCTGGTGCAGATCCAAGAACACCCATATGGACTGCCACAAGGAGCTGCATGCTTCCAGGCTACAAGCAAGGCCCCGGCATACAGTGGCAATGAAGAGGAGCCCTGCCGATGATGGTAAATTGGGAGGGTGGGTGAAATGGGACAGGGGGTAAGAGAACCAGGGGGAGATATGAGGGTATGTTAGAGGCATGAGGGGTGGAACCTGGTGCAGGTGACTTGCAATGGATGCTGTCCCATCCAGAGCCAGCTTATTCTCCTTTGTTTCCTCAGACTTGCACCAGCTAAAGGGCAGGTTTAGGTTTGAGGTGACACATTGGCTATTGAGAGGCTTACCAAGGGTTAAGGGAAAGTATTTTTCCTTATCCTTCCCAGTATATCACCTCCTACCATAGCATTCAGCACAGCCTATTTTGGAGCAGCCGCATGCTATGGCAGGGGAAAGGATAGAACTGGGCTGTCAGACCTATATTTCCAGCAATGTAGAACTATTCGATATTAAAACAGTAAATAACGAAAGGAAGTCAAGAAATGGAGGAGGAGCAGATATTATATCATTCCAAGAAAGATAGCCAGATTTTCTGAATTGAACCATTTTGCCTCATTTGTCAAAGACAATTTTTTTCCAAGCTGTAAACTCAGAGATCGATGACCCAGTCATATGTAGCCCCAGAGGACAGCTGTTTTTTGCAATCTTGTTCTAAAAGTCTTTTTTTTTTTTTTGCAACTAAAAGGTCTTGTTCAACCATAGCTCTTGTTTTGTCTCATACTCTGGATGCTGCAAACATTTCTAGAATTGCCTTGATTAAAGGAGAATAGCTATAGTGTAACTAAACCAGGTTAGAAGGTCTGCGAATTCTCTCCTAAAGTGACAAAGTCTGTGAACAAACAACTCTACAATATGAGTGCAATGGTGGCATTACTCAATTAAGAGCGCAATCCTAAACTGGAGTTAGGCCGGCACAAGCTAAGTCGGCAAAGTTTGGCCAGCACAAGGGCCACCATAAAGCATGTTTGGACCACTCTTAAGAGTCTGGGAGGATGGCTCATGTCTGTGTGCTGCCTCTCTGACTCGGAGAGTGGTCCAAACATACTTTAAGGTGGACCTTGTGCTGGCCAAATTTTGCTGACTTAGCTTATGCCAGCCGAACTCAGTTTAGGATTGCGCCCTAAGAGTGCAAACCTAACCCCGAGCTGGAATAGGCAGGCCAACCAGCCTGCCCCATATCCAGTGCGGGGTTGGGACTGGCTGCAACGCAACCCAGAGCAAGGGGAAAACATTCCACAAATCCTGGAAGTGCACTTTTGAGCGCAAAACAGAGCTTTTCTTTGCCTCAGGGAAAGGGGAGGCTTTCTTTGCCAAGGAGGGGGCTGCAGGCTTCTCCAATGCTTCTGACTGCCCCCCTGATCCACCAGAATGTAAAAATATCCTAGGGTGCCTGCGGCACTACGATTGCTGCGGCGCTGTCGGGACACCCCACTCACCAGTCCACCTTCCACGGTGTTCCCAACATCTGAACAGTTGGGAACTGCTGGCCTAAGAGGCTTGCAAATGAGGAAGTGATAGGGCAAGGTTATTGCAAGCAGTCATACAAATGAAATCCTGACATAACTTTGTGTTTACACGTAGCACAACATGCACAATGCATTGCACAACACATTGCACAACATGTCACACAGAAAACTGTTGTGGAATTCCTTCTGCATGACCTTGTATAAGCACACAAGTAACTACATTGAAAGCCACCTTATTTTCCCATACACCAGGAAGGTCATGACTGGCAGGTCTACTGTGGGACAGGGAGTAGGAGTAGGGATGCGGAGTCTACCCTGAGGATAAGAAAGAGTCAGAGGAAAAACTAGAACCAATCTGAAGAGGCTGTCAGGCACAGCGATACAAGCTGGTGATCCCTCAGACTTGAGTTGCAATGTCTTATCTCAGAGCCGTTCCCAGTTTGCAACGTGCCTGGAGGCGGGAAACATAACTACGCTGCCAGCGTGGCCACCCCGCCCCCATGCGCCAGCCAGCCACAGCTCCCTGTGCTGGAATTGCTCCACTGAGGAGCGATACGAACATGAGGGATGGTGGGGGGGGGGGCAAGAAGTACACAGGTTGTTCCGTGCTGTGGCGCCTCGCTGCTGCTGGCACCCATTGCACTTGCCACCCTCTGTAGCACCCTCTCTCTGCCTCTGTCTCATCTCAAAGGCTGTCAGGCTTGGAATAAGCAGAACACTTCGGCTTCAATTATCTCCTTTCCAGGGGTTGGAATTGAAGAGCTGGGGTCATCAAGAAATGGCTCTGGTTACAGCCAGGATGGTTATCATCCATGGGGATCTGGACAAGTTAGCTATCTCCTCCTCCTCCTCCTCCTCCTCCTCCTCCTCCTCCTCCTCCTTACTTAGGGGGAGAAAGTGTCCTAGATGTAAATGGGACTCGCTGCAGTTATTGATTGGTTTGTTGTAATCAATAAACATGGTCCAATTCTATTCCAAGTCACCATGTCTTGTGCATTTTCTGGTGGGGTTTCTGGGCAATGTTGAATTGTGCAGAGCAACAAGCTTAGAGACAGTATATGTTCACGCACATTAGTGCATTTCTTAAAAAGAATCTTTTGGCATGTTTACTTAGGAATACGTTGTACTGAAATCAATGTCACATTCAAATTAACATTCTCAGGGTTTCACACATAATGCCACATTAAAAAAAAAAATTCCAGGTCTAAGCACAAGAGTGTTTTTTAAGAGTCTTTTAATTGCCTGAGCATTACATCAGCTAATAGTAACAGGCCTGAAAGAAAGAGTGAAGATAATGTCTGGTTCTTAACAGAACATAAAATACAATGGTGCCAAGTGGCAGTAAACTAGGAAAAGTACATCTGTGAACAAGGGTGAAAAGAACACCTGCAAAAAAGAGGTGAAGGCTTTTGGTGTGCATGGGAGGAAACTGTCTTCTAATATGCAGCTCGAATTATTTTAATATAATTCGCAACAAAAATAAGAGAAAGAAACAAGGACAACCAGAGGGAGCGAAGCAAAGAAGTAGCAGGAGTAATCAGCAAGTGCTGTGTGGCCAGGATACTTGAATGATGCAAACACTTGCTAATCACAGATGAGGAGTCCAGCCAGCAGAGGTTGAAAGAAGTTGTGCATGGCTGCAGAAAAAAGATTTTCTTTCCTGTTAACGGATTTGCAGTACCCATAAATCTAGGTTAACACTCAAGAGCCTGAAATGGATGTTAAGGAAGCCACTAATAGATCTGTTAAGCCTAACCAGTATGGACAATTATCTTATTCTTCCATCAGCTGGTTCAATTAAAGTTCCAGTCTGTCTGTATGTTAATAACCAAGGTAATAGTTCCTTGTTTTCTATTATGTACATGCCTAGCATAGGCTAGGCCAGTGGTTCTCAAACTCCTCGGGAGGTTGAGAACCACTGTGAGTTGTTGTGAGGGGGTGGGGGTAAGGCAGCGATCAGGAAGCTTGCGCTGTTGCTGAGGGTAAAGGATATTTTTTAGCACTTACCTCACACAGCTCCAGCCTCCTGGAGGGGTCTGGAAAGCCTGCAGACCTCCCTACGCCTCTTAACAGTTAAAAAAGTAAAAATCGGGACACTTGCTATTTTCATCGCAGCAGACTCCTGTGTCAGGCTGCCCAGGATTTGGTGGTGGTGGCCATTGCCTGTCCCACCCCCCTGTGGGCCTGTTCCTTTACTCTGCTATTGCCAGTCCTATCTCCACCTCGACCTGCTACTCCCCTTCCCCTGCCCAGTCTCACCTTCCCCATGCCCTCCCACACACCCCAAAAAGCCATTCTGTTGCGTACTATGGGGTGGCGGTCCCTCCTCCTCTATCGGCGCTAGGCCCAGCACCAGTGATAGGTGGCACAAACGCACTTTACGGCATGTTTGCAACACCAGGAGACGGCACGGAGTCAGCTCTAATGGAGCTGAGCTCGATAGGATCAGGCTCACATTTCCACGCTGACTGAGCAAAAAGAGAGAAACACAACCCGAGGATATCATTTTCAGCAACAACCCAGGGTTGCTCATAAGGTTTAATTCCACCTCCAGCTATCTGAGGAAAGTTGACTGCAGGAACTTACTTCATAAGAAAAAACACACACACATACATTCATCTGAATCCACCTTTTGAGAAACCGAGCAAGATTGAGAATTTCAGTAGCAGCACTAATGGATCTGAAGAGGTATTTGTTCTCCCCTACCAGGAAACTCAAGGGGGAGTTTATCACCATCTGCTTCTTTATTAAGCCACTGGGACAGATTAACTTGTCACAGAGTTTTTTCAGCCTTTGGTATAAACCTTTGCTTATCTGCTTCAAAAGCAAACACTTCTTTATTTTCTGAACACTATCAGATTAGGAAACAACATCAAATAGTTAATTAAAACACAATCTTGAGCAAATAAGTGAAGACATCTGTCTTTTTACATTTCTCCTTGCCCACCTATGAATCACCACAGTCATGACACTCCTATCAATCAGAGTGAATGAAGGCAATATTAATCCATATATAGTCAATGTTTGATTTAACGTCTGTGAATTTTCGTTGGAAACCAGCAGAAGATACATCAGCTCACCTACTGTTTTGTATAGAACAGCTTCAATTTCTATTTTGTATTCATTATTTCTGCCACTGAATCAGGAGTGTTTTTAAAACAAAAAACAAAAAAACACCATACACACATAATCCCTTGCTAAGTTTGCTATGGAAAATCACATTGTGTTCCGGAGCCATAATCAACCTAGCCAAAGATAAAGTTTTTAAAGACTGAATTGGACCCCTGTGTTTCTCTTAACTAGACACCTGAGAATGAAAAACACAACTGTCAAGATGTCTCCTTTCTGGCAATACAAGACACTTAATCCCTTTACTCACTAGCTGGTGTCCTGCTAGCAGGGAAGAAAATACATACTAATTAAATGCTTGGGTTCATTTTAAAATGCTTATACCATATCCCTAGCGAAAAGAATATCCACAGCAAATTGTGTGCATGTATGCGCATATACACATGTTGCTTTAAAGAACACATTTTCAGTTTCTATCTCTTTATTTCTGTTTCTTTTTTTTAAAGCTCAGTATTTAGCCAAAATGGTCTGAATAAATTAGAAACCATGTACATGACGAAACAGAAGCAATTACTGTTATACTTTATTTTGTAGAGAGGGAGAGGGAGAGAGCCAAAGCAGTCTTGTCAACGGAAACTAGATTGAATGCAAAGGGTACGAAACAACTATCCCAATCCTGAATGCCTAGGTGCTGAAATGGCCACCGCCTATGGGCTCTGGGAGACCGCCAGCAGTCTCCTTGGGGTAAGGGAGCATTTGCTCCTTACCCTGGATAATGCCGCTGCAGCACCAATGAGCCTTCTTGGCTCTGTGTTTGCTATTGTTGGGCTGCTCGGCCTGGGAGGAAGGATAGGATACAGCAGCAAAGGCTGCCACTGTCACTGTCCCCCTCCCAGGCCCGAACCTCCCCTCCCTCTGCCTAGTTCTGTCCCCTCCCCATGTACCCCCATCCCAAAAATGCTTACCATCATCCAGTGGTGGTGGAGCGCCAGCTGGTCATCCTCAAGGTGCCAACTGATGCTGGCCCAGGGGCGTGCTCTGTGCTCCCTGGGTGTCACAAATGTGCTTTATGGCTCATTTGTGACACCCAGAGCACAATCCTACACTATGCTGGCCGAGTAAGGCCGACATAGCAAGGCCATATCTCAAGGCCCATTAGGAGGCGGCAGCAGCAATGTGCAGGACAAGGGGAGGTTTTCCTCTTGCACCCGCATAAGCCCCAGTCACCCCTATGGGGCTGCTTGGATCTGCGCCTGCTGTTTTGCAGGCGCAGGGAACGTGGACAGGACAAGCCCGAATCGGGGCCGCCCTGGCCAGGAACAGGCATTAGGATTTGGCACTACAGCTGCACTGTGTCACAACCCCATCTCCCGCCCACTGCGCCGCCCAGTTACACCCACAGAATGCCTCTGGAATGCCGGCACTCAACTGGCACATGGCCGGCCCTGCCGAGTGTTGGCGCTGCCGCTTGCGCCGACCGAGCGCCATAGTTTTGACGCAGACCTGCTTTATGGCATGTTTGCAACAGCGTTCAGCCGGTGTAAGAGGGCAGCGCCGGCGCTAAGGGGGGGGTATAGGATTGCGCTGCCCGTGACAGCGGTACACAAGTACTGTCAGCACTGAAGACCTCAGGATTGGGCTCAAAATTAAGATGAGGCATTTTGTCTGAAGTAGTCAGCAGACCTAGTTCAAATGCTATGGGGCTATGACAACTCTTAGGGCCTAATTATATCCCCCAGTTGTGCCAGCATCCCATGAGGTATACCGGCACAACAAGGGCCCCTCTTTGTGGCAGCCTCTCCACTGGTGATGGCTGAATGCCTGCTGAAAGGCCACTCACCTCTGGACATGCAGTGCAGACAGGCCGCTTGCCGGTTTTTTTCCAGCAGAGGGGCACATTGGGGTGAGGATCAGGGTGGGATGGAGCAGATTGCAACTGCAACAGTCTCTGAGACGTATCTAGAAGCCTACACACCTTGCCAAACGAGTGTCCCCAATCAGGTAGAGATGCTCCTTGCCATTAACCTCATCAGTGTGGAAATTGTCCATGCAACTTGGTAGATCAACGTAGCAAGTCAGGCTGGACATGAGAGTGAGAGAAGACTCACCCGTGGAATCAGTTGAGCAGACTGGCCCTCATCTGGACATTCATTGGTTTCAACCACTGAAGCTCTAATAGGCCTTACTGGTCCTGATGATGCAAGTTATTCTGATGTAGGCCACTATGAATAGATAAAACCAGAGGGTGAATCTACTGTCAAATAAGGGAGTATGTATGGAGAAAAACATTAATAAGCTGAACTTAGTTATTTTCATGTAATGAGTGACTGCATTTCTTAAGCTCACAGCTGCAGACTGTTCATTTTATTTACAGCTCAGTATGATGTCTTTACACTTTTCGAGTAAGTGCGTGGTTGATTTTGTTTTCCTTTTGTTTGTGACAAACATTTCCAGGAAAATAGCAAAGGTTCTGTAAGTCACAGAAAATGACAGTCGGTTCTAATGAGGGTTTCTGACACAGCAGATAATGAAGAGAAGAATGTGTTGATTTTTGTAGTTAAAAAAAAAAAAGCCTTATATCAACTGAAAATATTTACTGTTCTTATTAAAAATGAATTAACAAAAAAACAGGAAACTTTTAATTGAAGCTTTTATCACACTTTCCTCATTTCCATTTAAATGCAAATTTGAAATCCTCTTCCCAAACCAATAGGAATCAAAAGATGAATACAATCTCTGCTTTACTAAGGACAGAAGTCTGTTGCATTACAGCATTAGGCCCAAAATGTTTACTGTTTGCTCACATGAAAAAAATATTCCTCAGACTTAGGGAAAGAATATTATTAATAAACTGAGGATCCATGACAAACAATTTGTCTATTATCCTGTCTGTACAGTCTTCCCAGTCTTTCACATGGCTCCGTGGCCAATGATTCTCAGTTCAGGGAAAACCTTCTATTCACCCTTGTTCTTCTTTCTTCACCACATCTCCCCTCGGACTGGCCTCAGAGACCAGTCAGGAAACAGCAGAAGGCCCACAAGAGGCCTGATAGACTGATGTAATCCCACAGAACCAATGGCAGTGGTCATCTAACGTAATGCTTTGCTCCATGGTAGGGGTGTTTTGTTTTTTGTTTTGTTGAAAACAGCTTTGGGGGCATTAACAACTGTGTTTTGGCTGTTAAAATGTCTGAAACACACACACACACACACACACACACACACACACACACACACACAACACTGCATTTTGGAGTTCAAGATATTTTCCAGAAATTAAAATGGACTCCTTTTCCAGTTAGAAATAATACTGTGGCTGCATCTGCTGACACTATAGCACCTACATCATCTACCTCATACACTTTTAAAGCATTCAAAATTAATAAAAAAGAGAGCTTGGATTAAGAATGTAGAATAAAAACACACAACACAGCAATTTGCTATTTTTATCAAGAAATTTTGGAAAATATACCACCAAAAATGCACACACCCCTACTCCATGGTCCCCTGTAACCTGCTGGCAATGTGTTAACTTTAGTTCCCCAGGTCCTGAGCCTCGCAGGGCTTCATACATCTTTGGATTCTGGACTTCAGTTCCCTTGTCTTTCCACAGCTTTTCTTCAGGACCCCCCCCCCCCAAAAAAAAAGCTGGTAACAGTACCGAGCAAGCAGAAAACTGAGCACCAACTGTCCTCCTCATAGATTGCTCTCTACTCCCAGAAGATGTGATTGGCACTAATTCTACTGAGGGAGCTGAGGGCCCAATCCTATCCAATTTTCCAGTGCTTATGCAGCCACGCCACACAGGGTGCATTGCATTCTGCAGTGGGGCTTGGGGGAGCATCACGGAGGCCTCCTCAAGATAAAGGAGTATTTGATCCCTTTCCTTGGGGCTGCACTGCAGTTGCACCAGTGCTGGGAAGTTGGACAGGACTGGGCCCTTAGAATGCCACTCTTTTCTCACACGAGACAGCCAAGTTTTTTCTCCTGCTTGCCTAATAATCTGTACAACAAAAACTGAGAGAATTTCACTTAGCTACTGAATTAATTTCCACTGCAATCCCCTTATTTGTTAGTTTGATTTTCAAAATTTATTCACTGTGCTTACACCCACTAAAAAAAAAATTAAAACAAAAAAAAATCAGAAACAAAAAAAAATCAACAAAAGCAGGAAAACACTTTAACCAAAACAAACAGAATAAGCACAGTGGGAGGGCAGCAACTAAATTAAGAGAGCACAAGAAATGCTTGCTGAGCGAGCCACAACCCATGGCACAACCCAAAGGACGAGGAGGAGGCAGAGCCAGCACATGCCTGTGTACTGGCTCTCAGAAGCTGCATCAAGGCCTCGCACTGCCTTGATGGGGTAAGCAAGATCCGGCAGAGCGCAGCGGGCTGCAGAGGCGTGGGACTAGCCTCTGCATCTTCGGCCAGATCCTAAACTGTCCCTGGGCCAGTTGGCACATCGCACCAGGAGTAAACAGTGCTATAGGGAAGCTTTTTCCCTTCTCCCTCTTCTCTACATTGATGTGAAGGGTCCTTCCTGTCAGGAAGTTAAGAGCAGTGGCTGCTGGGATTTGGAGTTCTGAATTTGCAAAGGCTACTTAATAACCAGGCCACAATAATGAGACAGGCCACAGACTTTTCTGAATTCATGTGTGGACAAAAAAATGTCACCATGCTTTTGATTTCAACCTTCTTTTTCAACTTCAATTTGGAGGACATTTCAGTCTCAGATTGGAATGCAGACACATCTCTAAGAAAAACCAAGTCATATCCAAATGCAGTATGAATTTAGCAGCCACCTTAAAAGCAAAAGAAGACAACAAGAATTGGGAAAAAAATTCAACTGAACACCAACAATGGCAAAATGCCTTGGCAGTGCTGCTGCTTGAAGAGAATTTAAGGGAACAAATAAGAAACATACAGAAGGACACACACACACAAGCCAAGAGTTAAATGTACACTTCAAATCAAAAAGACATCATTTGTTTAATAAAATCAATAAAAAATTTTTTTAAAAAAGACAGGCAGAGGCATAAAGGAGAACGAACATCAGTAAACAACAGTGGGGAGAAAAAGGGAAGGTGAAAAGAAAGCATTGAACATGGAAATCAAGCCGACATGAGAATAACAGAAAGCAGCATCAATTCTGCCAAGCTAAATGTAAAGCTGTAATAAAGGCAGCCCAGGACAGAATTTAAGGAGCAATTAGTCAAGCACACAAAACCTGACAAGATGATTTCATTTGAGTAGAATAGAAGCAGGAAGGCTTGCAGAGCTCTGGTGAGGCCATCAGGCTATTAGTGTGTAAAAGAAGCATTCAAAAAGAGGAAAACTGCTGCCCAAAGACTAAACAAAGCCTTGTGTAACAGTGGTTCTCAAACCTTTTAGCACCAGGACCCATGTTTTAGAATGACAATCTGTCCAGGACCCACAAGAAGTGATGTCATCGCTAGAACTGCTGTTGTTGTGATGCCGAAGCCTGCTGCTTTCCTGAGAGTGCAGCAAGAAGTTGGGTTATTTCTCAGCCATTTTCTAATAGCAAAGTGATTCAGAAAGAAAAAAAAGCCTGTGTACAACTTTGATTCAAGCAAAACAACCACATAGCCCTGCCATTTTCTAGCATCCCATCTTCCCATATTTTCAATATGGCTGCTCTAGGTGTTTTGTGACCCACCTGAAATTGGCTCTTGACCCACTGGTGGGTCCCTACCCACAGTTTGGGAGCCACTTTTATAGATGACTCACTGTGGCAAATACTGAGGCATCCTTGTTAGGGAATGGTTTGAAGAATATTGCCACACTAAAGTGCCAATAGTGAATCCATTCAACCAAGGCCTCATAAAAAAGTCGTATCTGATGATTAGGTAATTGCCTAACTATCTGATGGTAACAATCTGATGATGAGCTACTTATTGTGAGGCCTGCCACCCAATTAAAATAATCTATTAACTATGAGGGATCTGACTGATTATTCATGTAATTAATTGATTAATTTTGCATATAATAAAAAAAGTTCATGGGGTATACTATGATTTTAGATTACGAAGAAGCCTTTCAGAAGATCAAGGTCCCAATGCAGTGTAGTGGTTTCACATTAGACAAGGGAGTCTAATCCCCATTCAAATCCCCATTCAGTCATTAATCATACTGAGTAACCTTGGACCTGTCACAGTTTCTCAGACTAATCTCCTTCCCCACATTATGGAGAGTACAGGCATGCCCCAGTATCCGCGGGGATAAGTTCCTGGGACCCCCATGGATACCTGAAACCGTGGATAAGAAGGAACCTGTGTTAAGTATAGGGTTCTCCTCTGCCCTCACCTCTGAGTAAGAAGATTTTTTAGCAACCCAAAGTAAGAATAAGGGAAGGTAAGGGGGCCCAATCTGTGGAAAATTGAAACTGCAGATATAGAATCCGTGGCTATGAGGCCCCACCTGTATACCATAGGGTAATGATTTTCAACACTTTTCATCTCATGGCACATGGAAAAGGCACTCAGATGCTCAAGGCACACTAGTTTTTTGACAATTGACAAGGCATACCATGCTGCTTGTGGAGGGCTCACATCCAGTGATGTCATCCGAGCATGCCAACTACCGGAACGCTCAGATGATTGACGGCCCTCCGCCCCTATGGCGGGCTGCCACGCCCTCCCCAAGCCTCACTGCACCGGAATCGCTCCATTTTAGAGTGATTCCGGACGCAAGGGAGGGCGGGAGGGCCCAGCAGCAGCTCGCCCATCCTCCGAAGCAGCAGCGCGGCCTGGGAGCTCCGCGGAACTAGCGGAACGGAGTACTGGGCCGTTCCGCCTGAATGACACCTCTGCTCACATCCCCCAGTGGCCCAGCTAATACATGGCCCTCCCCCAAACTCCCACAGCACAGCTGCAGACCATTTGTGGCAGCATAGTAGTTGAAAAATGCTACAGTATGGGATAGAGAAACATCTGGACCACTCGGAGCTACTTTAATCTATATATATA
>JAJKFI010000012.1:18770-36158 GCA_029204185.1 Lerista edwardsae
AAGGCAGCAAATGCTGCTCTCCTTGTTGTGAGAGAAATTAACAGCATATTCATCATCAATGACAAGCAAAATGAGTTGGAACAACATTCAGTTCACTATATTTGAAATGGCCATTCTTAAAATAAATAAAAATGGACACTTGCCTAAATTTTTGAATTTGAGTTTCCATTAACTAGACAGATGGTTAGGAGATGGGATTTTGTCATGTAAATTAGCTACATAATTTTCCCCTGCTCGTTTTCTTTAAAGTGCATTTAGTAATTGGCTGGAAGATGACAAAAGATGTGTATCTTTGCACAAGCTCAAACAGTGGAAAGTGCATTTGTGAAACACATCTGGAAAAGCTCCCTTGAGCTGGTCAGCCAATGGCGTGTCTTAGAACCTTCCAGGAGGATCCATTTTTAATACAATAAATGCCATATTAGTTATTTGTTACTCGGAGACTGGTCCAGATGTGCCTATGATGAGCTTGCTGTTTGAATTTCCCCAGCAAATTTACTGCCCTGAGGATGTAAATTCACTGGAGCATATTCTTGAGACCATATGAAAGCCAAACCTTAAAGCCCAATCCTATGCATGTCTTACTGTCAGGTAAGTGTAGACAGGATTGCAGCCTCCATTTATGCTCTAGTTGTGCACAACCGGACTGCCAATGAAACAGCAAGCGGCACACACAAAATAGCAGCCTTCGAAGATGCCCTAGAGCTGGTAAGTTGGCACAGGAGGTGGATAGGGGTGGAATGAGGCAAGGAAGAGAAAGAATGGGGCAAGGCTGGGGTGGAGAGGGTGTGAGTGAGAGCATGGGAAGGAGGCATTGACCATCAGTTGTGGTTCTGCTGTCCTGCTTTCTGTGTCCAGTTGGAGTTTGCCAGCCAAACTATTAGTATAGGTCTGAATAGACCTATTGGGGGAGATTTACCCCAAGGTAACAAACATTCCCTTATCTCAAAGAAACCTCCAAGACTGCCTCTCCACAGGTTACAATGCATTATCTGTTGGTGCGGCTCCATCAGCAGCGGGGATTTAATTAACATGGGGCTGTAAGAAACCTTTGGTTCATACATTTCTTTGATCCTATCATGACGCCTGCTTGTAGCCATCACATGCTTGTAGCACATCACATCTCATGGTAGTGGCTTTTACACATCTGCTCTTAAATTGTGTTTAAGCAATACAATACTTTAAACCAATGTTACTCAAGCTGTGGGTCGGGACCCACCAGGTGGGTCATGAGCCAATTTCAGGTGGGTTACAGAGCACCTTATGCAGCCGTCATTGAAAATATGGGAAGATGGGATACTGGACAGGGGGAAGGCTGTGTGTTTATTTTGCTTGTGTCAGGGTTGTAAACAGGTTTTTTTCCTTTCTGATTCACTTTGCTATTGGAAAATGGCTGAGAAATAATCCAATTTATTGCTGCATTCTCAGGAAAGCAGCAGGCTCTGGCATCACAATAACGGACCTACTGGCCATGTCATCCAGTGGGTCCCGGACAGGCTGTCATACTAAAAGTGGGTCCCAGTGCTAAAACGTTTGAGAACTACTGCTTTAAATAATTATGTGACACTGGTTTCATTCAAATCATGGAGATCTGGCCATATGCAACATGGAGCATTTGGGCGTTTCAGAGCTTTTTTTCCTAGCACCAGCTCTTGCCAGTCATCCCCATTATGCTCACCACTGGGCATGCCCATTTGTTTTTCCTCACAAACAGATGGCTTAGGGCCAGATTTTAATCTTATTAAGAGCGCAAGTCTAACATGGAGTTAGGCTGGCACAGTTAAGCCAGCAACGTTTGGCTGATACAAGGGACACTGTATGTTTGGACCACTCTCAGAGTCACACAGATGTGCACCATCCTCCCTGACTCCGAGATTGGTCCAAATGCATGGTGTCCCTTGGGCTGGCCAAATTTTGTTGGCCTAACTGTGCCGGCCTAACTCCACTTTAGGATTATGCTCTAAATCAGGAATAGTTTTTTCCATTTGCGTGAAGAAAAACAGGATCAGTTCTATGATGTAATCAGTGTTATTTGTGATCTGCTTGCCTTGTGCATCTCATCCTTTGCTGTTATTAACTAAATAGGGAGAAAGAAAGGAGAGAAAAAACAGATGAAAGAAAAACTAGGAGGAGAAAAAATCAAAGTCTTGGAAAAACGTCTTTGAAAAAAGCAGTATTTTCTCATAAAAGCGTTACCCTTTTCTCACCATATTAAAAAAATGGGGCTTTCCCCCCCAGCTTATCACCTATATAGTGAACAAATGAGAACAATCCCATTCAAGAAGAGTCACATACACTTTATTGTTTGTGACATCCATATGCAACAGCATTCATAGGATGTATCCAAATAATCCAAGGACTCTGTAAGCAGCTTATTTTACACCTATGGAGTTCATCAGTTCAGAACTGAGGTGTGGTTCCATGCAAATTATTGTGATTTGCATATATGAGTTTGACCCTTTCCTTTTATTTTGACAATAGCATAATATTAAGTACTTTAAGGAGGATAATACATCGCACAGTATAATAGAAGTTGACACATACAAAGGAAGCATAGGGGAGCTCAGAATCTTATATTTTTCCCCCTTGCTCCTGGGTATCGTTCAGTTGCTGAATAAGCTTTTTGTTTGATCTGTTTTTTATCTGATCATCAGCTGTTTGCAAGGAAGGAAGGAAGTCGTGTGTGTGTGTGTGTGTGTGTGTGTGTGTGTGTGTGTGTGAGAGAGAGAGAGAGAGAGAGAGAGAGAGAGAGAGAGAGAGAAGAGAGAGAGAGCGAGCGAGCGTGCAAGTACATTCATGTTGAAGGTGGTGGTGAGGAATCATCTCAACGTTATTCAGACCCAATGACTTATTGTAACTGGCGATTTATTTATCTCTCTCAAAGCGCAATCCTAACCTGCAGTTATATGCCAGCACAGTTTGTTAGACCAGCAGAGTTTGGCTGGCACAAGGGCCATAGTAAAGTATGTTTGGACTGCTCTCAGAGTCAGAAATGTCAGCACACAGACGTGCGCCATCCTCCATGACACTGAGAGTGGTCCAAACGCACTTTATGGTGGCCCTAGTGCCAGCCAACGTTTCTGGCCTAACTGTGCCAGCCTAACTCCAGGTTAGGATTGCGCCCTTATCGGCTTCAGCATCTGGATATAAAAAAATCAAACTCTGAGATAGAAATTCTGGGATAGCTGAGAACAATCCTATAGAAGCCTAGCTCTTTTAGGCCCCAAGTCTATTGTTGCTTTGCATTGACACAACTAACCATTCCAGAAGTGTAAAATTCTTTACAGCAATGCAAAAGCTGGCACAGGTTCAAGTAGACCCATTCTGGCAATGCTGCCTTACTCCTTACATTTGTTTCCTTCCACTGCATACATGCTTGCTGAAACTGACACATCACACACGTAGGCTACACAAACCTGCTTTAGAGCGCAATCCTAACCTGGAGTTAGGCATGCACAGTTAGGCCAGCAAAGTATGACTGGCACAAGGGCTACCGTAAAGTATGTTTGGACCACTCTCCGAGTCAGAGAGGCCAGTACGCAGATGTGCGCCACCCTCCCTGACTCTGAGGGTGATCCAAACGTGCTTTACGGTGGCCCTTGTGCTGGCCGAATTATGCTGGCTTAACTGTGTCACTTAACTTCAGGTTAGGATTGTGCTCCTAGTCATGATCTCCCTATGTTCAGGTGAAACATAAGCAATCAATGGTTTTAATCATGGGGAGAAACTGCACCCCCTGTTCAGAACGTATCCCTGCAACACCTTTGATGACATGAACCTTCGCCCATGAAGTTTTAAGTACAATAAATGTGGTAGTCTTCAAGGTTCCACACCACTGTTATTTGTTGAAACTTAGATCAGTAGCAATTTTCATGTTTGGATTAGGTGCTCCTGGAGAGGGAGGGCATATATTTTAAACAGAACATGCTTCTGTCAGCCATACTTGATGCTCTCAGTTGCCAGAACAGTTACTTTTCAAAAAGAATATCTAAAATCCTGAAACAAGTTGAGTAAATTGATTATAATCTATAATTACTAAATAATAATTGACAGTATTCTTAAATGTTACACATTGATGCTTACAGTACCTAACCATCAACATTTGGATTTTGCTTAGTTAAGACAAATGACCTGACACATCATAACAGGGTAAAATATCCATATCAAAATTAGTATTGAAATCTTGTATTTTCTTATTAGTTCAGTCATGAGGAACAGGTTTTCTTTATGGATTTGATCTATGACATTTTTTTCATTACTTTAACTTAATATCTAAGAATTTCTGTTTGAAACTTCCACACATTTTCAAGCTGTTCTGGAGACCGTACTTAGGAGAACTAGCCACAAGCAGTGATGTCATGCAGGGGGAACGCGGGGGAACTCAGTTCCATTTGTTAAAATTAGGGCTGACTCCGCCCACTTCACTCTCCCTCCTCCCCCTCCCGATTCCTCTGCAAAGAGCTTTTCTTCTTGGTTGGCTAGGACTCAGAGGGTTAAAGGGAGCGACTCCGGATTCCTAGGGGGGTGAAGGGGAAAGGGCTGCAGTGGGGAAGTCCCGTCCCACACAACCCCGTTCCTCGCTCCCTCAGGCCACACACGTGGAGTCTGCAGCCACTCCGGTGAATCTGCAGCCCACTGGGGAGAAGGGGCGTCCTGGGGGTGTGGTGGCGAATTGAGGGGGGCCCTGGAGGGGACGGAGGGGAGCCGGGACTTTTTGAAGCTGCCCTCCTGACCTGCCCGGCATAAGCGGGCTTTGGTGTGGGGAAGCGCCCAAGGGTGCCGTCCGGAGTGGTGCCGCCCCTCAGCCCCTTCCACAGTTTCCTGCCTCATTCTGCTCAGCCAGCCTTGGCTTCGAGGCTGCTGCCCCTGTGTCAATTTTCAACTTCCCTGGCAATTTTGAATAACTCCACCTCGCCTAGCTGCGAAGACCAAGGAAAGGCTTTCGCCGCTGTCTCTCCAGTCTAGAGCGTTTCACTGGCGCTCTGGGTGTGAGGTTTCTTTGGGAGACTGTCCCCATCGCTATTGGAGCTGCAATTGGGGTGGGGGGAATTCTTTGCTTTCTGTTCTGTAGGCGCCAGGCGCTGTATAGAACTGGCTGGCTCTGCCCACTCGTCGCTGACATTGTCGCTGGCTAGGAACCAGCCGCGGGTAGACCTAGGCTCCACCAGCCTCCGGAGCCCTGGTCTACCCCTAGGAACCAGCCACGGGTAGACCTGCACTCTGCCAGCCTCCGGCTTATGACATCACTTCCAGTGGGTGGGTCCTGACACGTGCCAATCAAAAGTGAGTTCCTGTTCTTAAATCATTTAGATGACACCACTGGCCACAAGCCTATAGAAAGTTAGCAGCGCTTAACTTTAAAAGTTTCACTGATTTCAATCAGAGTTAAGTAGTACATGTAGCTTTAGTTTATCTGAGCCAGTGTCTGAAACATCTTGGAATACAACTGGAAAATCGAGCATTTAAAAAAGCAGGTATTTATTTGCTGGGCAGGGCAATCCAACCCCCCCCCCCGCCTTCAGCTGACGCAAACCACTTGTGTTGACCCAACACTATCACAGGGACAGCATCAACACAGCAGTGCCAAAGTGGACAGTCGGTAAGCCACCCCTGCTCTTACCGAGTTTGGCCAGTGCAGGCAGTGGCGTTTCTACAGGGATGGCAAAGCTCTAAGTTTTGCAAGAAGCCTTACCTTGCAGTGGAAATCACTCCTCTCCTGCACCGTTTTAGCCAATCCTCACAGGGAGCAGCAACAACTTGGCGTTGCTTACTGGCTGCAGCAGCAAGAGAGAGGAGGGATTTACATGACAGGGTAAGGCTTCCTGCAAAACTTAGAGCTTTGCCATCCCTGTAGAAACGCCTCTGAGTGCAGGGGCTTTTCTTACTGGGGGAGAAGGTGGGTGAGAATGGAACAGGGTGTTCTGGTGGGCAGGGAAGTTGGGGAGGGGGGAGCCCGGATGCAGCCATTGTTGTTGTTCAGTCACTAAGTCGTGTCCGACTCTTCGCGACCCCATGGACTACGGCACGCCAGGCCTCCCTGTCCTCCACTAGCTTCCTGAGTTCGCCCAATTTCATGTTAGCTTTGGTGACACTATCTAACCATCTCATCCTCTGCCGCCCCCTTCTCCTTTTGCCTTCAATCTTTCCCAGCATGAGGGTCTTTTCTAAAGAGTCCTCTTTTCTCATGAGGTGGCCAAAGTACTTGAGCTTCAGCTTCAGGATTTGTCCTTCCAGGGAGCAATCAGGCTTGACTTCCTGGAGGATTGATCGATTGGATCTCCTGGCAGTCCAGGGGACTCTCAAGAGTCTTCTCCAACACCATAATTCGAAAGCATCTATTCTTCGGCGCTCTGCCTTTCTTATGGTCCAGCTCTCACAGCCATACATTGCTACTGGGAAAACCATAGCTTTGACTATGCAAACCTTTGTTGGCAGGGTGATGTCTCGGCTTTTTATTAAGTTGTCTAGGTTCGCCATAGCTTTCCTCCCAAGAAGTAAACGTCTTTTAATTTATGGCTGCAGTCACCATCTGCGGTGATCTTGGAGCCCAGGAAAATAAACTCTGTCTCTGCTTCCATTTCTTCCATGCAGCCATTAGGTTGCATCTAAACCCCTGTTCCTGGGCCACATGGCCCCGATTCAGGCTGCCTCAGCATGCTTGGACTTGCGCCTGCTAAACAGCAGGAGCAGATCCAAGCAACTCCATTGTTGTGGCTGGCGCTTACCCCAGTGTAAGGGGACAAACATGCGCCATCCTGCTCCCAACTTTTGTTTGGATACAGCTCAAGCCAGCCAGCCTGCCTGTTCCAGCACAGGTTAGGATTGTGCCCTTAGTAATATTTTGTAGGAAGTGCGTGAACCACAAGTTTCAAGCCAAGTTTAATTAGAACAACAGCTGCATATACTGTATATTTGCCATTTATGCCAGTATTAATTAGGCACAGTTTAGGTTAATCTGAAGCAGTGGCTTTCCTACAGGGGGGCAAAACGCTAAGTTTTGCAGGAGCCTGAGATCCTGTGTAACGCATAGCCTCCCCCTCACCTCCAGAGCCATTCATGGCTTGAGAGCAAAGCCCCTGAGCCATCTCTCCAAGCTATTAATTGCCAGTTACTTCTGGCGTTACTTCCACTAGGTGGTTAATGCGAAGTGGTACAGCAGGGGACAAATGTTGAGAAACCCTGCTTTAAGCTAATAGGATTCTTCTGTTACTGGGTAAAAACCTTTTTTGTCTTCACACACACATACAGCCAGGAGCTCCCTCTGGAAAGTAGCAAATGCTAATTCTAATTCAAATGCTAATGATTTTCAGAATGGGTTGCAAATTGCCCTTTGACAATCATAACCTGGGAGTCAAAGCAAAACTCCTTGAGGTTTGCAAAACTGGAATTCAGTTTTTACCACCCTGCTAATCATTACTGATCTGCTAAAGGAAGTAGGTTGTGAGTGAGCCTGCAAGAACAAAGATGAGAAGACTTGGCAAATTCTGACTGTCTGTAAGACTGCTGGCTAGTTTTCAAATCTTCACGTTCTACAGGTGAGCAGAGGTTTTTCTGAAAAGGTTCATCTTTGAACTGTTAACAGTAAAAATCTCAACTATATGGTGGGGGAGATTTGTTTGAACCCCTGTATCTCTCTAGGGTTCAAAAATGTGATATGAGGTTGATATGGGCTTTTTAACTCCATCTGGGTTTTGTCCATCCTTTGCGACATAAACCACAAGTTTCAAGTCATAGAACTCCAGGATGTGCATCAAGCCCCTATTGGGATCAGGGGGAGCGAAAAATGTTGCATTTTGTTTGGATGGACCATATTGTCAGCATTAACCTACCATTTTTAAAGTGAAATAAAGAGATCTTCTGTTTCCTTAAGCCACAAGTACTCTTAGACAATTTTCAAGTACATTGTGAAGGTCAATATGGACCCACAGGGTACTTAGAAACAGATTAAAGGTAGGCAATGTGCTCAGTATGAAAGATATTCCTTCAAATCATGTTTTAGGTTCACTGATTCATCTTAAAATCTGAGCATGTATCATAAAGGTCACTGCTAAAACTGCCCTTTGCTACATGGGCTCTTTTTTCCCCTCTCACTTCTGCTGAATACCATTTTAACACATTAGACCCCGTGAAGGTTATGCATACCCTAAGTAAAACATAAAACTCTGAATTCATCCACCTTGCTAAGATGGCAAGACAATTTTAAAAGGGCATACAACCATCCTGATTTGCACTATAATTTATGGTAGTTGTGCCCATTTTGAGAAAAAAAAAGAGGAAAAGAGGAGAATGTATTCGGAAATGCAGTTAGGGCTAGACTGGAACCAAATGTGATTGCATGCTAATCTAGACTCGGAGTGTGTGTTGCAGTGGATTTAAAAATCAGATTGAGAGAATAACCCTATCCAACTTTCTGCACCAGGGTAAGGGTAATGCAGCTCAAAGGTAAGGGAACAAACATTCCCTTCCCTTGAGGAGACCTCCGTGACTGCCCCTCAATTGCAAGATGCAGCAAACGCCCCATTGGCACAGCCATGTTGGAAAGTGTTGGAAAGTTGGTTGGGCTTGCTGAACCATAGAAAAGAAATCAGCAGTGTTGTGAAAGAAGACTCATGACTCGTGACTTTAACTTGAGTTCTGATGTTTTGGCTTGACTCTCCTCTGAATCGAATCATGTGCATCATTAACTCTCACTCTGACTCGCTAATCTGGCCACTGACTCTCCGTGAGTCAGCAATTCCAGGAACTTGAATCAGTGCACACACTTCGTTACTTTGTTGCGGCTTCTGCATCAGAAAAACTCTTTCGGAGATCATGGAGGTGCCACAAAATCACCACGACCAATGGTCATTTCGTTCCTTCCAGCCAGAAGAACAGGCACGGAGGGTGGGGGATGGGGGCGGAAGGGAGGTGGAAAGCTAAGATGTTTGAAAATGTATCTGTTTTGGTTTTGGGTAGCTGGCTGCAGTGAGCACGAGGTGTGGGGAGGAGGAAGGAACACGAGACCTGGGTGGAGGATGGGGACGGGGATTAGGTTCCAGCCCAAATGCCCAAGCAGTTGCAAGCAACCTGGATTGGGGCCAAATGGGACGGGGGTTATTAGCCAGCCCATGCCCCTTTATAAAGTTATGGTACAGCCATGGTTGGAATACTGTATTCAGTTCTGGTTACCAAAGCTCAAGAAAGATATTGTAGAGCTGGAAAAGGTGTAAAACATGGTAACCAAAACAATCAGAAGACACTGCCATGTTCCTCCTGCCACCAGGACTGGCTCCAACAGCAAGGGGGAGAGAAAGGTTACATGGCACAGTTGGGCACCCAGCAGAACTTAGCACTTGCCCCCCTCTCTCCGTACTTGACTGAATCCACAGCTACGGTCCCTTCCGCAGCACTGCCCCAGCACTGCCATGTTCTTCAGCCTTGACAGACTGACCACTCAATAGTAGGTCAAATCCAAGTTTTGAGTCCTTGTCTTCAAAGGTGCCCCTTAGGTCTGGCCAGAGCTTTGCAAGGATTTGTCTCTTTCAGTGTGATGTTGGCTCCTTAAAACAGCTGTATGCTACAGTCCTAATGGAAATGTCAACCACAGGCATCCGTCTTGCACTTGCAGGAGACAGCAACTGGCAGGCAAGTCCAGAACCCACTCCCTAAAGCCAACAGGGTGACTGCAAATCTCACCTCCTTTACAGCACAATGTAAATCCTAACTCTTTTAAACTGAGCCTTCCTCAGCAAGTAAGCATACCCTGAAGTCCAGGAGAACATTTTTTTAATTTTGAAAGGTCACAGGAAAAAAAAAATCACCCTTGTAGCCTTCAAAACCTGGCTCTGATTTATTTTTGTGGCCATAATTCTGAGCCAACTTTATATGAAGCTCACACTGGAGAACTGGGGAGTGATTAGAGGTATAAAGTACTTTACACTGTACAGCAAATGCCACTTATTCCTACTCTGAACCTTATTACACTTCATTTAAAGATCTAGCTCATTTCATCTCAAAATCCTTGGGACTGTGCCACAATCATTTAAAAGAAGTGCATAAAAATGGGGGTAAAAGGATTTTTAAAGTACACAGGTAGACAGGGTGACCAGATACAGTGGCAGACAGAGTGCCTAACCCCTTAACCATGGTATAGAAGAGGGAATTTTGACAGGTGCAACTTTTTAAACCCTTCCATGGTGAGCTGTGCCACCATGGTGTAGGCACTCTGTCCGCCATTGTATCTGGTCACTCTAATATACTTAGATATAAAAAGTGTATTAGGCTGCCGTCCTATACACGCCGCCTTTGGGAGAAAGCCTCATTTGGGCACACTGGAACTTACTTCTGAGCAGAAATGCGGAAGATTGCAGTTTGCATGCTAATTTGTGCATTTGTTGATTAGGCTCAGAACTAATTACCGCTGTGTTCAGTAGGACTTCTCTCAGGGACGTTTGCATTAACGGTTGCAATTGACAGAGTTCAGCCACCCCTTGCCGCACCACACAAGGCAGGGAGACTGGAAGGGCTGTTACTGACTGCTTCCAGTTCAGGACGCGAAGGGGAAGGCGGGCGCTGCTTGCCTACCTTCTCACTTTGCGCCTGGAAGGTGATTTCCTGCCCACCCATCTATCAGTCTGAGATAAGCTGGTCACCATTTTGAGGTGGCCAGGTAGAAATTTTTTTGCTTCCAGTTTTGATTGGCCATGACTGGTAGTGTTTTCGCCTACCCCAGATTGGTGTCATGGTGTTGAGGTGATTTAGGGTACAATCCTAACCACTTTCCCTCACCCGGGGTAAGGGAAATGCAGTTCTGAGAAAAGGGAACAAACATTCCCTTACCTTGAGGAGGCCTCTGTGACTGCCCCACCCCACCCCACCCCACCCCACCCCACCCCCCAACTGCAAGAAGCAGCATATACCCCATTGGCACAGCTATCTCAGTGCTGGAAAGTTGGTTAAAATTGCACCCTTAATTGTTTTGGGAAACTTTTCATCTTGTGCTGCTGAGGGTTCTGGCAGGTGTTGTGTGGGTTTGGGTAGCTAGGGAAGAATGTGGTGTCCGTTGGAGACTTGCAAGAGTTAGAGTGATGGAATCAGGACCACTCGTGCTTGCTTGCTCAGCTTGGGGAGGTGGTCCGGCAAAACCCCTTGCCCAGGAGGGGCAGGGGTTTCCTGGGGTTCGGGGGGGGGGTCCTCATCCTCCTGCACTCTTGACCCTCTTTGGGGATGATCAATGAAAGGTTCACATGGTAAATTACAGGGTGTGGCCTGGAGACAGAAGGTACACCCATAATTAACAAAAGGGGAGGCAGACGGCTAGTGCCGTTTCCCCTGGTTAGTACCCGCATGGCATTTTGGGTCACCCTGCTGCAAAAGGTTATGTATTTAATAAAGCAGCCCATTTCTCATTGTTTCCCAACATGCTCATTGTCTCATGTGTTTATTGGGGGGTGCGTGGTAAAGAACTGTAGTCTTAATATACAGTTGACATGCTGTCTATTGGGAAGGACAATAACCCAGACACTGTACCCCTAGGCAAGTTTCTCAGCTTGCTTCTTGCTCAGCTTATGCTTGGGAAACGTCTTTGGAAAAAAAAACATTTCAAAGGTACTTGCTACCTGAGTGCTCCTGTAGATATGTTTTGCTGTAGGAGAAATCCCAGAGCTTCACTGCCCCCTGCTCCCTCTTGAGTACACTCCGGATTGTGAAAAAGGGAGAAAAACCTCTTTCAATCCACTTTCTTCATACTATCCACAACTGTGTAGACTTCTCTGTGTTTCTCTCATTTCTACCCATCATACCAATCTCACCTCTACCAAACTAAAAAGCTCCAAATCCACCTTTCATATATAATAGGTAGGGTTACCAGATTCAGACTGGAACAGAGTGCCTATACCTTTAGCTATTGTATAGGGGAGGGAATTTGGGCAGGTGCAGCTCATCATGAAAGGATTTCAAAAGCAGCACCTGCCCAAATTCCTTCCTCCATACAAAGGTTAAAGATATAGGCACTCTGTCCCAGTTTGTATCTGGTAACCCTACTTATAGGAGAGTGTTCCAACTCCCCTGGCTATCCACACATTGATGTGAGCATTAAACTTTGAACAGAGTTGTGCCTCTGATCTCCTTTCTGTTGGCTCTAGCGCTGGAAGCGCTGGAATGCATACTTTCTAGGAGACAAATGTTTAAAGGTACAGGGATCTTTTCCAGATTATCAGTGCCTATTGTTACATTTTGTTCATATGGCCACAGCTGTAAACAATAATTCCACATGTCTTTTTAAGTGAATCTGTGTTCAAATAGATTTATAGGGGGGAAAAAATCTTTAAAAACTAGATACGCTCATTTAAAAATGTTGATTTTTTTTAATTTATTCTCTGACATTAAAAAAAAACAACACCCCGCAGCTGGTGTATAAAGGCAACTCATTCAATCCTTTACAAGTCTGTTTTCACAGCTGAGCAGAATAATTTTAATGAAACTGAGCTGGCAAAGAAGGTATCCGCATTCTGAACAAGGACAAGCCGTAGATCTCTTTTCGCCTGAGAGGCAGGCATACATTAACTCGGAGAACTGGTAACAGAATGATGACTAAAGAGCCACAATACACTTTCTGCGGCTGCTCTCCTTCCTCCTGAGACCCTGCCTCATTTAGAACAGTGATGCTTAGCAGACTCTAGAAAAACCACAGCAGCTGTTGTGAAGTGACAAATTTCCATTTGCCTCAAAAAGAAATCAATTAAGCAAACGCATTAAAAGAAAATCCAAACGTGTGCCACTCTTTGCAGACTATGATATATAGGTTTTAAAGATACTCTCAGAAGAGACAGGAAACATGCCTGCAAGCATCAACATATCTTAGGGGGAGTGCATCCCAAAACTTGACAGCTGATTAATTTATTTTTAAGTTATTGGCTTTGATAATAATCATTTGCATGTACACCACTATGGCCTGAACTAGCAGAGATGGCCATTATTTTCTAGTACGGTGGTTCTCAAACTTTTTAGCACTGAGAGCCATGTTTTAGAAGGACAATCTGTCCGGGACCCACCAGAAGTGATGTCATGGCCGGAAGTGCTGTCATTGTCATGCCAGAGTCTGTTGCTTTCCTGAGAATGCAGGAAGAAGCTGGGCTATTTCTCTGCCATTTTCAATCAGGAAGGGGAAAAAAGCCTATTTACAACCTTGACACAAGCAAAACAACCACACATCCCTGCCATTTTCCAGCATGCCATCTTCCCATGTTTTCAATATGGCTGCCCTAGGTGCTTCATGACCCACCTGAAATTGGTTCGCGACCCACTGGTGGATCACAACCCAGAGTTTGGGAACCACTGTTTTAGTACATCTGGAAAATATACAGCATAGCAAAATAGATTCTGAGTTTTCTGGAAGGTAAAGGTTACTGTTTGTCTCTGATTTGTCCAAGTTGTGTTGAAGCCTGTGAAATGTGTTGCAAACTAAATACACCCAATTATCTGGGAAAAGTCTTTAAAGTACAAGAACATCTCAACATCTTTTCTAGTTCAGTTTCATTTCCACTGAGCAAAATTAAAAATAAAGACAAATGCAAAGTGAAATGGTATTGAAGATTAGAATATTTTCTAATTTTTTTAAAAAAAACACCCATCAGAAACAGAACAGATCATAGTTCTGTTTCAAATAGAATAATGTTTAAATAATTAGGATGTATTTGCTATATGGCTTACGGACTGGTGAGACTCTGTGGATCTCCCCACCCTACCATTTTTTCTCCATGCAGCAATATTTTGAATGTATAGTGTTATAATGGATTCACTAATGTGACCATCTTTATTTCTATGTGTAAATCACTATTGCTAAATAGTAGCTTTAAAACTGTGCCAGATCACCCTTGCTAAAACAGAACAATGGCCTGTGATCCAGATCTCCATGAGATGCTAGTTATATAAATTATAATGGAGCGAACATTTTCCTACCATAGCTAACAATAAGAAACTGTCACTTTTGGAGATGTATTCTAGCTCAGAGTTATTCAAAATGTGGGTCAGGACCCATCTGATGGGTCGGGGAAAGCTGGAAACAGCCATGTTGGAAACTGCAGGACTTACTCTTGCATTATTCCTTTTGTGAGTGTTAACAGTTTGAATTTTCAAATGAGGGTTTTTTTTTTTAATTGCTTAATTAAATTAAGCAATTAAATTTAATTTTTTAAAGGTGCTTTTACATAATATTTTGCCCTAATTTTGCTTTCTGTAAAAGATGTTTCATGGTTGTGCATTTGCTTCAGTCCAAGAATGCCAGTTTGCATTCTAGGAGTGTCATTTGATTACGTCACACTGACGGCACTTTCTGCTTCATGATGGCACTTCTGGCTATGACACCACTTCTAGGTTAATGACATCACTTCCGGTAGGTCCCAACACAAGTGCCATTCTAAAAAGTGGATCCCAGTCTAAAACGTTTGAGGACTACTGTTCTAGCCATTATTTGGAAGGAGGCCCGATTTTATTTTATATGCATTTGTGTATGTCTGTGTTGAATGATGAAATATATTTGTGGGAACAGTAGTTGTATAAGGTGAAGGGGCAAAGGAGTATCAAAGACTATAATTGGTTTTAGTTCACTTCATAGAGGTGGCCCAGTCACCGCTCATGTTGAAGTGAGTGGTAAAAACTTGTTTTGGTTAGCATTCTACTGATTCTTTTCTTTTTTGATCTTTTTTTGATTATTTCACTCACGTATTTGCTTATTCCCCCCCTTTTGGTGTTGTTTTTTTTAGGGTTTTGTGTGTTTTTGATTATGTTGTCTATATAGTTTTAGAGTTTGTTTTATTTTCTTATTCTTAACAGCCATGGTAGCCCCTTTGCGTTAGGAGGTGCACAAAAGAAGTGTTTTAAATTACATGGATAATCTGGCTGAAAATTTAGCTGGGACGCAGAGGGAAAGGAGGAATCTCCATTAGAGGAAAAAGGGGGGCATTGCAGAAATCGAGTATTAATTGTGTTAAAGGGAAACATGGTAAAGTTAGTACCTGTTTTACGAGGCAGGGATTTTTGTCCAAAACTAACTAATATTCAGAACTCATTAGGACAGGATATATACAGAGTTTACAAGCTACTCAGGGATTAATCTATGGGTGCAGACATAATTTTGGGTTATTCTATTGTGTTGCCTGTGCAGATCAAGACCATATGAGAAAGTTGAAGGGTCAGAAAACAATTTTTTTATCTTTAAAACACTGTGTCTTTGGTTACGTAGTGTTCCATCAGGCTGACTCATAATGTTAAAGAATATAATAATGAAATCAGCCGTTCAGGAAGGATAACGCTTTGTAAAAGTTTAGTATAGTCTTTTCACAGTAAACGTAAGAGAGAGGGGAGAATTGCTCAGATACTGAAACTCATCTCTCTCTCTCTCTCTCTCTCTCTCTCTCTCTCTCTCTCTCTCTCTCCCCCCACCCCAATTCGGCCAACTCCCAGCCGGCCAACTCTCTCCCAATTCTCTCTCCTGTCCGGCCAACTCCATATTCAGTGCAGTATAGGAGAGGCTGGAGCCTCCCCATGGCAAGGGAGCGTTCACTCCCTTACCATAGGGGAGGCTCCACCCTCCCTTATGCGCTCCTCAAATCTGCACCTGCTATTTAGCGGGCGCAGATCCGAGGAGGCTGCGTGGCCCAAGTTTAGAATGTGGCCATATGGCCACCTCCCAAGGCCGCCCATATCCTGTCCTCAACCTCCCTCCCACCCACTTATCCCCGTCCTGGAACAGGACGGTTCCTCCCTCATGCCAACCGGCTTCAGTCAGCGTGAGGAAGTCTCCCTGTCAGCGCTCTGAAGCTGACAATACTCGTAGTGTCGGCTTCAGAGTGTTAGCGCCAATGCGGGGGTGCTGCATGGCACCCTCACGTCAGTGCTAATCACGTAGCGCCAATGCAACAATGTTGCATCAGCACTATGTCTTTATAGGATTGTGCTGCCCACTGTTCTCAAGCAGGATTCACTAAGCTTGTATTGATGTCTCAGTTCATGTAGAAGAGATGAGTTTCACATTCTTGATCCTGTTTTCCCATTGACCCCAAGAAGAACAGTGGATCAAAATCTCAAAGAAGAGATACAGCAGGAACTGGCAAAGTTTCACTGATTTTCTCCTGGCCTTCCTTCACATTTATTAAAGCACTTTAGTTTGTTCTTCTGGACCTCCCAAAACCCATGAAATCCTTTGGCAGTTCGACAAAAAACTCTCATTTTCACCATCCTTCACTAAGCCTCCTGTTGTATGTTTCCTGGATGGACAGTGTGACTAAGGGAATCTGCAGGCAATCTTTCTAAGCTGTGGGAAAATGCCATCTGTCGTTAAACAAGCTGTCTTTGGACAGTGTGCAGTGTCCAAATCATCAGTGTGCAAAAATGAAAAGAGCCAAGAAGCTCCGCATCTTATCTTTGAAGAATTATTGACTCAGAAGCACCATATGTGCTGGCTGTCAACGGCAAGCGTGGTCAAGATTATCATTAGGCATGCCACACACCCAACACTAATTCCAGTGTCATGAATTCATTTTCAAGGCAGCTCCATTTTTGGCACAGCTTCAAAGCCAATACTCAAAGTCAGAAAGCTGAAAAACAGTCTGGCATTTTTAGATGCTCTAAATGGGATGGCTTAATAGATTTGTGGGCATGTGATGCTTTGTAAACCAGTGCGGACTTTAAAAACTTAATCTTTCCCATTAAAGGTTTTCAGTAACATTGCATTTTATTCATTTCAAAGTATTTTCCTTTTGCACATCAATCGAGGGCCCCTCATTTTTAACAGAATGGGCTGTTTCTGTAACTTGCTTCAAATGTTATACATTTCCTACATAATGTCTCGTTGCCACATCACAAAAACATCATTGCAGAGCTGGAAAATGGTGTTGAAAAGGGCACCCAAAATGATCAAGGGGTTGAAGTGCTATTATATTAGTAGCAAAAGGCTGAAGTGCTGTGACTATTTAGTTCTCTGAAAGATGAATAAGGGATATGCTCCAGTTTTATAACATTATGGGCACAATCCTACCCAGTGCTGGAATGGCAAGGCTGGCCAGCCAGCGCTGGTCCTGTGGCCTTGACGTGGGGCTGCCAATCGGCGCCCCCGCATCAGTGCTAAGCACAGTTGCGCCAACACTGCACAGACAGTAGGATTGCGTTGTATGTGTGGTGTGGAGGAAATGGATAGAAAGAAAAATAATGGTCCCGCTTTCATAGCATTAGCACACAAGTCCAGCAGTAAAATTCATTGGTGGTAGATTCAGGATACATCACAGGAAGAAGTGATCAATCAATGAACAGTTTTTATATACTGATTTTCAATACAAAGTTCACAAAGCTGTTTACAGGCTGCTGCTAATAATAATAATAATAATAATAATAATAATAATAATAATAATAATA
>JAJKFI010000012.1:36168-88311 GCA_029204185.1 Lerista edwardsae
TAATAATAATAATAATAATAATAATAATAATAATAATAATAATAATAATAATAATAATAGTTAAATTGGTTCCTGTCCCAAAAGGGCTCACAATCTAAAAAAAAAAATGCAGAACACCCCCAGCAACAGCCACTAGAAAAGACACTGCAAAGGGGTGAAGAGGGGCAATTACTCTCCCCCTGCTAAATATGAGAGGAGCACCACTGGGAAAAAGTGCCTCTTGCCTTTTTGGCAGGGGTTAAGTTTGCACAACCTTTGCACAACTGATGGGCCAAATCCTAGTCAGCTTTCAAGCAGTGAAACAGCAGTGCTAGTGAGGTGCTAGTGAGTGGGCTGCATCCTGCAGTGGGGGGGGGGCAAACACAGAGGCCTCCTCAAGGTAAGGGAGAATTTGTTGTCTTAACTTGGGGCTTAGAGGTAGAAATTTGGACAGGATTGGGCCCTTAGATGGCTTAAAGCCCAACCCTATCCCCCACCCTCTATAGTGCAACCACATTGAAAGAATGTGCATTACATCACACGGAAGTGAGGAAGGGAGGTTTCTATGGTGAAAGAGGATTTATTGTTCAGCTCTGTAAGGCTCGCACTCCGCAATGGGTCACCTTGGACCTGACCAGCTCCTTAACTCATGCAGGTCCAAGGAGAGAAAGGGAGTAGGGAGGCTTCAAAAAGAGAGTATAGGATCGAACCCGTGCTGTCACCTCTGGATCCATCCTGACTCACAGTCACCCCATTTCCTCCCCATCCCCACCCCATTTCGCCCTATCCCCGCTGATGCTGTACCTGCTCTGATGAGGTCTGGTGACGTTCAGGGAGTGCTGCCACCTTATCAATAGCCATTTTGCAACAGCAGAACTCTGTTTCACTGTCACAAAGCACTACGGCTGATAGCCCAGTCAGGCTCAGAATTGGGCTGTTTGATGGAGGACAGGTATATCAACCATTAGTAATGATAGCTAAATGGATCCTCACATTTAGCTAAATGATAGCTAAATGAATCCGTTCAGAAAGTTCAATGTTCAGAGGAAGTGGAATTCTGAATATAGATATTTTTCAGTATCCACTAATTTGATACCCACGTTTTCAGTTATCCATGGATGCCAAGGATACTGGCCACAGTGACCCACACCCTAGTGACATCTAAATTAGACTATTGCAATGCACTCTACGTGGGGCTGCCTTTGAAGACGGTTCGGAAATTACAACTAGTACAGAACGCGGCTGCTCGGGTGGTTGCTGGGGCACGTCGGTTTGACTCTGTCGAGCCACTGCTTCGGCGACTACACTGGCTGCCGGTTCTGTTCCGGGCCAAATTCAAAGTGCTGGTGTTGACCTTTAAAGCCCTTTACGGCTCGGGCCCAGGGTATTTGAGGGACCGCCTCCTCCCATATAATCCGACCCGTACTCTGAGGTCATCTGGGGGGGCTCTCTTGACGGTGCCGCCACCAGGAGAGGTGAGAGGGGTGGCGGCCAGTAGGAGAGCCTTCTCGGCGGTGGCACCCCAACTTTGGAATACCCTCCCCTTGGAGTTAAGAACTGCTCCCTCCTTGGCGGTATTTCGGCGGGGGCTGAAGACCTTTTTATTTCAGCAGGCTTTTAGTTGCTGACAGGCTGGCTGGCTGGCTTTTTTTGCATTCTTTTTATATATTTTATGATCCTAGGGATTAATTTGTTGTATGTTGTATTTTTAATATTGTTTTTATTGTCTTTTAATACTGTTTTTAATTGTTTTTACTGTGTTTTTAACCTTGTAAATGCCGCCTTGAGGGCCTTGTGGCGGAAAGGCGGGATACAAATCAAATAAATAAATAAATAAATAAATAAATAAATACTGGGATGCCTATTAAAAAGATAAGGGAACATTAACCAAATCTACTTTTTTTACTTTGTTGCAGGAAAACCACTGATGTCCTCCTCTTTAAAAAGGCATCCCTAGCATCCACGGTTTCAGGTATCCACGGGGGAGTCTGGAACGGAACCCCAGTGGATACCAGGGCATGCTTGTACTAGTTAACTTCATGTCCTGTTTCTAGACTTCCCAGAAGGGGCACCTGACAGTGCTAAAAACCAGAAACTTGATGGAATCCGGGTCTGATCCAGTAGAGCTCCTCTTATGTTAATTGTAGTGATTTTACACTACTACTTAATTTTCTGAAAAGAGTCTGTCATTAATTGAAAAAATAAGTAAATGTCTCTTGAAAACAATATCCCTTAGAAATATCCCTTAAACGTCTACCTTTCGTAGCCAAATCCAAATGTACTTTGCCATATTAAAGCCTTCATATGTGAGCTGAAGAAAACAAACAGCACCGTCAATGGGAGTGTATTGTTTGGTAGGAAACTGTGAGGGTGCAATCCTAACTTGGAGTTAGGCTGGCACAGTTAGGCCAGCAAAGTTTGGCTGGCACAAGGGACACCCTAAAGTATGTTTGGACCACTCTCAGAGTCAGGGAGGGCAAAACACAGACATGCATCTTGATTCCAAGAGTGGTCCAAACATTGGCACTTGGCCTTTAACTTTATTACACAATTAAATCAAGGGGCCATATTTTAGTGCCATGACTATCTGCAGAACACTTTGCTTAGGAAAAAAAAAATTAAATGGCACGGTTGCCTCTGACACACTTTATGCGTAGACTTGCATTTCATCACAACAAAGAATGAGCTTCTGGCAGGGTTCAGGGAAACAGTAAATATATGCCAGGAAATTCTACCAGGAGCTTTGGGGCTCGTTTCAGGGACCTTATGACTAGACCTAGCAGGGTGAGCTTGCTAGAGTTCTGTGTGCTCATAAAACTCAGGATGGATCAGGCATTGAGGTGTGCAATATCCATAAAGCAACTGTCAGAGAATATGAACCCTTTGGGCAGGTCATGCTGTGTAATTGAAAGAACCTTCAAGGGTGCCTTCAGTACTTGTTTCATTGATGGAATAGGGCTTTCTTCCCCAGTTCCATCACTGGCTTCAAATGGGAACCTGGACTGAAAGGGCACACTGCAGGTTTGGATCAGGGTATTTCCTGCATATTAGCTTTCTACTCCTTTACTGTATGGAATGCCTGTGTACGATCTCCATGCTCTCTGTGGCCTTTTGTTGCCTCCTTGCTGTGTGTTGTGTTGCCTGCGCCGTCTTGGGCAAGCAGAATTTGCCAGTTTATAATGTGAGTGTTTGATGACTTTTCCCCTAACTTATGACATTTTATTGGTTTGTATGAGGAAAATTGTTTTAATTTACACACTTTTTAATATACCCGCTGATTTCCAGAAACTTAAACCCTGCATAAATCAACTTGCCTGGACATTCATAGACTGTTGTGACTCTCAAATGAATGTTTGAAGGTCAAGAATGGATACCTGCTAACCCTCTGCACATTCAAATAAGCCCTGCAAAGAACAATTCATGTGATACATACTTACGGCATGGTTTGTCTGGCATGCTGTCAAGCCTCAGCATGAGCCTGCTCCCAGGTGTCGGTAAGAGATGGTTTGAAATGGGCAAAATCAAGACCAGGGCAAGAATTTGGGGCTTTTCTTGCCAGGGCAAGAAAAGTGCTTTGCGACCATACTGCCAGCCGGCACACTGGCAGGAAGGACGTAGCCTTCCTGTCTGTGTCGGCGGAATTCGGGAGGCCAACCAGTGCTCCCAGCATAGCAGTTGGAATGATGTGGAGGATGGGCAAGAAAGGGGTGGAATGAGGAGGAGATGGCAAGGGGGCAAATGCCCCCCCTACCCCAAGGAGATCTCCAGCAGCCAAAAATCCCCCACAGGTTGCTACAGAAGCCGTGCTGGCACCATTGCATCCCTGCATGGGGGGGTTAGGTTGGATTGGGCAGCTAAGCCACTTGGATAGTGTACATTAGATAGTGTACTTGGATAGTACCTTAGTCTCACTGTTATGTCTAGGTTTGTATAAGCGGATAAATTAGAGATAAAAACGTAGACAAGTAGTCCAGATGCACACTCCTTTCTCTAGGATTTCAGCTGGGATGGCAAATTATAGGAATTGTTCACAGTGGTGTTTTGTTTTGTTTTGTTTTGTTGCTGAATATCCTTCTATTGCCCACAGTGCTTTCAGTATTTTTAAATTCCAGTACAGAACTTGTTCCATTCAAATCCAATGAATCAGCTCCTGCTGCTGTTTAAGTTACAGTGGCAGTGAAACAATCTCCTCAATGAATTGCCAATGATGATGAAACAGCATTCAGAATGTTATTAAGAAAGGTCTCCGCTCAGGTAGGAAAAAAAAGAAGACAAAAGAGTGCAATTCTAAGCCGGCACAGTTAGGCCAGCACAAAGGGCACCGTAAAGTATGCTTGGACCACTCTTAGGAGTCAGAGAGGCCAACACAGAGATGTGCGCCATCCTCCCTGACTCCAAGAGTGGTCCAAATGTGCTTTACGGTGTGCCAGCCAAACTTTGCCGGCCTAACTCCAGGTTAGGATTGCGCTCACAAAGAAGGGTGCAGTGTGATTTCAAAAGGAGAAAAAACAGAAAGGAGAGGAGGTGCTATGTTGTGTTCCACTTCATGTAGCAGAATGGGAAGGGCTGGCAGGCAGTACGGCTTTAACCCTGGTTTTCTGAATTAAAGTTCAACTTGTACAGGGTCTTGTTCACCACTTATATTATTTGAGTAAAGTGTTTTGTTTGGCCTATTTGTCAAGTACAGAATAGAAATAATAGAAATAATGTTTTCATTTCATGGAGGTAGTGATAAAATAATACGTAGCTGAAATTAATTATGGTACTTTGAAGTTGTTATAAGACGAGTTCTAATTCTAATAGAACTTTTAATAGAACTTCTAATAGAATTTCTAACTCTAATAGAACTTCTAATTCTAATAGAGCTTCTTGTTTTTAATACAGAAACAAGTTCTAATTTGTTTTTTATTAAGATGTATTATCTACCACATGAACTGTTACTTTTTTGGTAGTACATAGTTGCGCTTTAACTATTTTCGAAGTAACCAATTCCAATCAAGGAGGCAAATGCTTAGACGGTGTAGCTTGAAGAGAAGAGTGGTAGCCCAATGCTGAGCTGCCGGGCTCCTGTGTGGGCAGTCACTCCAAAACCATTGTTCCCTGTGGGGGTCGCGGCAGCTGCCTGGGTGTCCTCAAGGGAAGGGGATGTGCCCCCTCCTCACCTCATTTCACCCTTCCAGCACTGTTAACTGTAACCAAATATTCTGTCAGGAGGCCGCAGAAAACATGACCATTAACATGACCTTGACAGTACCATGACACCTGGCACTAGTGAAAGCTATTTTGGCACAATTACTGAGAACCTGAGCAGGACTTGGACGCAATCTACTGGTACCTGAAGGGGGTACATCAGATGCCTCCCTCTTTACCTGGTGATGCTCTAGTCCAGCGGTCTTCAACCTTTGTCATGCCCATAAGTTGCCGCAGCTCCACAGCTGAGGTTTTGTGACCCCGTTGGAGTCACAACGCCAAGGTTAAAGAACACTGTACTGTATTAGCCCATCTCCACTGCCTCCCTAGGATCAGGTGAAGAAGAGAGATACAGGAGGGTGTCAGTTTTCAATTAGTTATGGTAAGAATAATTTTATCATTGAAGACAAGAATACTTTTCTATTAAGAGGAACCATGTGACTGCAGTATAAAACACCTTCTTCTCCTGGTTTTTGGCCAGAATAATTACCACTGGGGACTCATAGCCCAATCCTGAGCTGCCCAACTGCCTGTGTGAGCCATGGTATCAAGAGCCTAACTCTGCATCCTGCAGCAGCCAGGCAACTGAAGGAGACTCCATGGAAGAAAGGGACATTCATCCCCTCCCCCCGCCCCCAGTAAGGATGTGGGTGGGTGCTTGGTCTATTCACCTCTGTACCAGCAATTTAGCCAGAGCAGGGGTGAGGGCCTTCATGTTGGGAACACCCTCCCTGCTCTCCTGGATCCGGCGCACTGCCGGCGACTGGTGCACTCTCTGCCGTTGGCATTGTGTTCCCGCCTCCAGACAGTGGGGGCCAGCACTGGCCCAGTGTTGGCCCGGCCAGAATAATCACCATTTTTTTCTGCACTACAAGAGATAAGGGCTTATTGCCTGTGCTGGAAATGCTCTATGGCCCCTTTCATGATGGCAGCACAGGCAGTAATAAGCTTGTACCACCCACTCTGTAGGACTCAGGATTGGGGCCTTCAGTGGACCCAGGGAGGCCTCAGGACAGGTTACCATGGACTTGTTTACCCTGTTACTTTCATGGTGTCATCTAGGGTGGATGGATTTCTACTTTATCAGTGGATTCTGAAAGGATTTGGATTGAATTTCACGATAGGAGCTGTGTAAATACAAAACAAGGAAAAGTAGCATCTATTCAATTTTATTCTGGATTAATTAATATGAGTCCAAGTCTTTCTTGTGGACAGTCTTACGACAAGGAATGCTCATCTTGATCTCAGAAATATTGTTTATTCTTAAGAAATGCAGACGAAATAAATTGCATGGCTTATTCATTTACAAATACTCTGTAGCAAATTTTATAGAGGGAAAATAATTTCTTTGGAAATTTTCTAACTACAACATAACCTTGGAGAATATCAATCACTAGTATTTATATACCGCTTTTCAACATAAAGTTCACAAAGCGGTTTACAGGCAACCGTAATGGGAACTTTTCATGTTCTTTCTGCAGTGGGTTTTTATTATTATTATTATTATTATTTTCTGAAAAGTCTGTACTTATATGAAAATGTGATTTTTATCTTAACTACAGAAAGAAACTGCTCACATGATCTATGATTTGGGCAATGAGGAAGTTTAACCATTTTTATTTGTATTCAGGCAGTGTTGGTTTTTATTTTTTTTCCAGTGTTTTTTTTTTATTTTGTTCCTTTTCTCTGCTGGAATGAAAGGTTTTGTTTTGTACTGTTGAAAAAGCAACTACCCCTCCCCTACACACACACACACACACACACACACAGAGAGAGAGAGAGAGAGAGAGAGAGAGAGAGAGAGAGAGAGCTGCAGATTAAAATGAATGGGTATGCACAGTATTCTGTTTTGAGATTACATTCTCAGTGGAGGGCAATGTAAGGAGGATACATTTAATGCTAAGACCAAAACACATCATAGTTGTGAAGCAAAAGAGCTATTTGTTGTGGCCTGGGGGAATAAAAAAACATATCAGAAAAGTGCATAAAAATATCAATGACAGAGAAGTAGTGAGTAGTTGAAAAGCAACCAGTGAATGTCAGAAACAAGGTGGTTTACAAGGCTGTGACATACTTCTAAATCCAAGACATTGGAACATGGAAAAAAGCAGCATAGTTTACTGCAGCATGCCCATCTCTTATGAAGAGGGGACATCTTTGCCACTGCTCCTTCAAAGAGGCAAGGTGGGAAAATGGGGCTGTGTGATTTGCTGATGGAGTGAAATGGAGAAGGAACTTAGAAGCCATTAGGGCTGTGGTAGAGTTTTCTTCACAGTGTGGGTTTTTCTGAGAAGTGGTAGGCATTTGAAAGACTGGGACATAAGAAGGCGGGAGATCAAGATATGTAACAGGCTGCAATTTCCACGCACTTCCCTGGGACTAAGCTCCATGGAAGGCAATCCTTCTTAGTCAGAGTCAGCTTTAGGCCAATTTGAGCAATTTGGCCAAATTAGGCCCCAGTCAGGGACTTGCAGTGAGGGTGTGGCAGATGAGGCAGGATTGCTCTACCGTAGTTCTCTGAAAAGTGCCTTCACTGCTGCTGCAGTGGCTGTGATCCTGCCCATGCTTACAACCCGTGGCTTCATGGCAAGCCAGGGAGATGTGTTTGTGTGATCACAGCAGTGGGGCACTTTTCAAAGAACTCCCACCTGCCCCTGCATCTGATTGGCTCAAAATCAGCCCTCCCCGGAGGCAGTTGGTGGTGGTGTAATCATATCACTGCCCCTACTTCTGGGTGATGTGCTTTGTGTAAGGCACCATTGTCCCTGGGCTTGTTGTTGCTGCTCATTCTGGTGGATTGGGGGGGGCACAGGGAGGGTAGAGCACTGCAGAAGTGTTTTGCATTGGACCCACAGCTTCTAAGGCTAGCCCTGTTCCCAGCAGACATGCCTAAGACTGAATAGCTGTTAGGTCTAGCTGTTCGGTCAGCTAGGCAGGGAGCGAGTTATTGATTTATTATCTACAACCTTTCTCAACAGACTCAAGGCAGTTTACATAGGCAAAATGGAAAGATTTGGTAAAGGAAGAAGTTCAGAGATAGGAAGGTTAATAATGAGTGTTGACCAATCATGGACCTACCATTGGGCAAGGAGGGACCAAAGCTCTGGGAGCTGGAGCTCCTGGGGCAGGTGGAAGTTGGTGACGGGACAGTTTGTGTCACCTTGAGGCGCACAGTTTTGGCTGTCCTGCTCACCCTTGCCTCTCTACGGCTCCAAAATGGAGCCTAGCGTGGCTTGGGGGGGGGGCAGAGCAGAGCGGTGCCCGGGGGCAGGGAACAAACGGAGGGGGTGGACTTCCTCTACCTCTGTTCATTGGCCAGCTGTTTGCTGGGTCAGGAAGTGTTGTTTACATTTTTGTAGTAAAAAAAAAGTGTATGTTTCTAATTAAATCCTCATCCAGACCCTAAACCACTAGTTCTGTGCAATTGCTTTCTCAATTCATATGGCAAAGAGCCTTTTCCCCCCAATATTACCCAAATATGTCAGCTTTGAATAGAAATCAAATGTGTAAGAACAGAGATTCTGCAGTCGTTCACACACAATTCCAGGGGTGAATCCCATTTGATCTGAGGAGAAATACCCCCTGCCAATGACTTTCAGCCTAACCCTATACTTTTTCCTGCAATAGCATGCAGCTGCAAAAAAAACGGGCTGTGCTGCATTATTGGTGGGGGGCAGCTTGGGAGGCTTGATAAATCCCTCAATCACCAACGGGTCTCTTCACACTTGTGCCAGCTCTTTAGCTAGTGCACACCTGAGAGTCAGTGTTGCCTGGCCCCAGAGAGGATAGCATCCAGTGGACATCCAGTGGACAGTGGAAGAAACTTCACAGTCAGGGAATAAGAGGGCAGGTCCTCTTATGGATCCAGAATTGGTTGAGGGCCAGGAAACAGAGAGTGGGGGTCAATGGGCAATTTTCAGAATGGAGAGAGGTGAAAAGCGGAGTGCCCCAGGGGTCTGTCTTGGGGCCGGTGCTTTTCAACTTATTCATAAATGACCTGGAGACAGGGATAAGCAGCGAGGTGGCCAAGTTTGCGGATGACACAAAACTTTTCCGGGTGGTAAAAACCAGAAAGGATTGTGAAGAGCTCCAGAAGGATCTCTCCAAGTTGGGGGAATGGGCAGCCAAATGGCAGATGCGTTTCAACATAGACAAATGTAAAGTGATGCACGTTGGGGCAAAAAACCAAAACTTTACCTACAGGCTAATGGGTTCTGAGCTGTCTGTGACAGCTCAGGAGAGAGATCTCGGGGTGCTGGTGGACAATTCAATGAAGGTATCGACCCAGTGTGCGTCAGCAATTAAGAAGGCCAATTCCATGCTTGGGGTCATTAAAAAAGGGGTTGAGAATAAAACAGCCAATATTATCATGCCATTGTACAAATCGATGGTAAGGCCACACCTGGAATATTGTGTCCAGTTCTGGTCGCCGCATCTCAAAAAGGACATAGTGGAGTTGGAAAAGGTGCAGAAGAGAGTGACAAAAATGATTACGGGGCTGGGGCACCTCCCTTATGAAGAAAGACTGCAGCGTTTGGGGCTCTTCAGTCTAGAAAAAAGGTGCCTGAGGGGGGACATGATTGAGACATACAAAATTATGCATGGAAGGGATAAAGTCGATAGAGGGATGTTCTTTTCCCTCTCTCAAAACACCAGAACCAGGGGGCATCCACTAAAGCTGAGGGTTGGGAGAGTTAAAACAGATAAAAGGAAGTACTTTTTTACCCACGGGTAGTTAATCTGTGGAACTCCTTGCCACAGGAGGTGGTGATGGCATCTGGTCTTGATGCCTTTAAGAGGGGATTGGACAGATTTCTGGAGGAAAGGTCCATCGTGGGCTATAGGCAATGATGGATTGTGCAACCTCCTTACAAAGGTGGTGGGCTACTGGTACCGGGTGCAAGGGAGTGGCAACGGGATGCAAGCATCTTGTTGTTTCATGCCTCCCTGGGGCGCCTGGTGGGCCGCTGTGAGATACAGGAAGCTGGACTAGATGGGCCATTGGCCTGATCCAGCAGGGCTCTTCTTATGTTCTTATGTTCTTATGACATTGGTTCCACACTCTCCTGGTTCTGTCATGCCCCTGTCCTCCCCTCAACCTTCCCACATCCTCCCCCCCCCTGCCCCATTCTGCCCAACCTGCCAACTTACCAGCATCGGTGGGGTCTTCTTTGTGACAACAGCCCAGCATCTGTGGCGACAGCCCAAAAGTGCACAGCCCAAAAGTCCATGCACTTCCTGATTGGTGTTTGTGACTCTGTAAAGTGTGTACTGCCACCAGAACACTAGTTCTGGCAGTGGTAACACCCATTAAGATTGGCCGTTTGTTTTATTTCCCAGTTAATGACATTTTTTATTAAGGAATTTTTTTAAAAAAAAGCACAGGAGAGAAAAATGTTTTTGAAGTTCAACCTCTGATAAGCCTCTGCATTTTACCATAATGGCTCCTTGTTCCTGGACTTTGTTGGTTTGCTTGCTCAACTACAAGCTCTTGCACCTGTTCTTATAGTTGCTGAGCTCTTTGCCTTTATATCCCCAAGAATACTAAGCCCAGCTACTTAAACCAAACCACCCACCTGAGACATAGAGCACACCATTAGTCCCTTCTTGCTCTGCCCTGTTTCATCCCCTGCCATGAGAGTCATTTCATCACATAGATCCCTCCTTGCTTTTAGAAGAGATCAGCTCAGGGGCGTAGCTAAAGAACTGCAGGGGGTGCAATTGCACTGGATAACACACTTTAGGGGGGCAACAAGCTGAGTTTGACACTAGTGACCAAAATGCTAAAAACCTTGGTATGTGTGAACAATACCATCATTTTATGTATCATTGGAAAGATGATTAAAAGAAGAATTCAGTAAAACAAACCAGAGTGTAATATCAAAGGTTATGGCAAAAGAAAAAACCCAGAAAATGGAAATACTACTGTGATGTCACTTCCTGTTGTGATGTCACTTCCGGGACATTTTGCCCTCTGCACTGGGTAGACCTTTGCCCCTGGAACAGCTTGCTTTCTCTGTAGCAGTAGTTTGTCCAGCTTTCCTCTCCTGTGTTCAACTCCTTAGGGAGTGTGAGGAGGCTGCTGAAAAGGACAGTTGGTTTCACTTGCTATTTCTATCTGTTTTACAGAGATGGCAAAGTGGCTGTTGTACTCTAATTGTTCTTTGCTCATTCCATGTTTGGGTTTGCAAGTTTGTCCCTTTGGATTTACTGCTGTTTAGTCAGGCTCCAGACAGTAATGGAAAGAGAGAAAAAGATGAAGGAACAAAAACAAGCAGGAAACAGGAATGGAAAGTACTTTGTGTATCTGTTTCAAATCTTATGTATCATCTTTTCCAGGAACACAAAAATTGCTGAGCAATATAATGAATGCTATACTGTTGCTATGCAGTTGCAAAGTGCTCCTAAATCTTTATGCTAGTGTTTCTCAAACTGGGTCGTGACCTGATGTCAGGTGGGCTGCAGAAAGCTGGGAGCCTTTATCTTGAAAGCTGCAGACTGTACTCTTGCTATATTCCTTTTGTGAGTGTTAACAGTTTGAATTTTGAAGTGAGAGGTTCTTTTGGATTTTATTTTCAGTTCAGTTCTTTTACAAAATATTTGTCCTAATCTTGCTTTCTGTCAGGGATATTTTCTGGTTGTGCAATTGCTGCAGTCCAAGAATGCCAGTTTGCATTCCCAGAAGTGTCATTTTATAATGACAGCACTTCCTGTTTAATATCACTTTTGGCTATGACATCACTTCCAGGTTAATGACATCACTTCCGGTGGGTCCTGACATGAGTGCCATTCTAAAAGGTGGGTCATGGTCTAGAAAGTTTGAGAACCACTGCACTAGTATATTCCACTGCGACTATAATGGCAGTGGTATAATGATTTGAGCTTGGGACATTTTAACAATTGCCTACTGACACAGGATTCTGACTATTCATTGGGATGGGGAGGAGATGAGCACAGAACTTTGCTAAGTTTTTCTTTGAACTTTGTGGTGGACATGGCTCATAATTCTGCATTTTTCCTAGCATTTCAAAAGGTGGGTGGGTGCTGTTGCAGGGAGATTGCTACGGTTGCTCTGCTGCTTTGCAGTTTTGGTGCTTTGCCTCTCACTGGTCTTCTGTTTTCATTTTTGACGGTTTTAAATGTTTTAGATTTGCTTTTATGGTTAGCTGCCTTGGGGAGGGATGATAAGGCAGAATATAAATGCAGCAATACACATAAATACATTGATAAATAAAATGCCCTTGATAGTGCTCTGGTGAACTAGACTTAATTTATGCTTAGGGATGCCACTAATGAAACAAACTATATAGAAGCACCAAAATCTAGTGATATATAGGAGGAAGTATCCACTTGGCTTCAAATTAATTTAACCTTGACAGTAAAAGCTCTCTTTTAGTGTGTGTGTGTGTGTGTGTGTGTGTGTGTGTCACAGTTGTGGTTAGGTTAATTATCAGATTAAATGACTTGGGCCAGCTTTCTTGCTTCTATTTGGTTAGCATTTTCATTGGCAGCTACGTTACCGCTGAATATAACAGGTCTTTCTCCCTATTGTTTCTTGCTGTCCTATAAGACTGAGAGTTGACAAAAGCCATACAGACAGCATGCCCTTTCCCATAATTGATCATGGGATTGCTTGAAATCAATCACTGATTGATTTTTACATGGTAGTGCAAATCCTTGCAGGTGCAAAGGAAGAGCCTCCAGATTTAGTAGACATTTGACTGTTCGGTCTTAAGGGAAGAATCAGCATCACCTTCATCAAGGGGGTTGTATCTGAAAGGATATATTCCACTGAAAATCAATAGGGAAGTCCTTTATGCAGAGCTCCATTCACACATTGGACCATTGATGGAGCTCTAGAATGGAACATTTCAAGGTCAGTTGTTCCAAAGATGTAGTTGAAGGAAAATCCTGGAAGCAATCCTGCAATATGTGTGGAACGCTTGCCGAGAAAAGAGTTGTTCAAACACCATAGTGAAGCAAACTATCTTCATCTCAGTGAGGAAAGACAGCATATGGTTATGAGAGCACAATCCTAACCTGTTAGGCCAGCACAGTTAGGCCCGCAAGGTTTGGCCAGCACAAGGGCCACCGTAAAGAGCCTTTGAACCACTCTCAGAGTAAAAAGGATGGCATACGTCTATGTGCTGGCCTCTCTGACTGCAAGAGTTGTCCAAACATACTTTACGGTGTCCCTTGTGCCGGACAAATTTTGCTGTCCTAACTCTGCCGGCCTAGCTCCAGGTTAGGATTGTGCCCTGAATCATGTAATACCTTGCCTACTGCATTCACCTCTGTGCTTAGCAATAACCAGGCAGGCAGGCAGGCAGGCAGGCATGTGAGAGGTAGAAGCACTAATTAGATCAGTGGTGGTGGGGTATCTAACACAGGCCAATAGCCCTCAGGTGAAATGCAGGGAAATGGAATATGCGTTATTGTGATTAATCTCCAAGGCTTCCCTGTTCATTTCTATATTTGGGATTTCCTGCCGCTAATAGCAGTGGGTACACAAATTTCTAATCAATGCCCACTACCAAAGAATAGACAAGGCATTCACCATAGGTTATTAGAACATTTTTCAAATCTAGAAGGTTAAGTAGCAAGGTTAAGAGCCTAATTTTTGCATTACTGTGATATCTGAAGAGCTTTGACTTTCCTTAATGATAGGATTAATATGGGTTCTTCCAACTACAAACAGTTGCTTGTCGTTCCCCATAGGTTAGTCTCTGTATTTTGCGCTTATCGCACAGAGAGGAAATAACTTTCTAGGTCTTTGTGAGTCTCTTCAAACTCAGCCACTTTGGGGAAATCATATTTTCTTGCAGGAAATGAGGCATGACCAATCACACAAAACGTGAGAAAATCCCTTGATAGGTGACCTTTGCCATATGCAAAAGTAACTCTTCAGTGGCTGAGGTTTCATGGATTTGCAGGCATGAAAATCAGATTTTCTGGCCACCAATGCTGTTCAGTAAATAAATAATCCATCATTGTGTCAAACAGTAGAAACATGGAGATGCTGCCATTGCTGGCTGAATAGAGGCATTTAGTTTGTCCCTGCAGCGGGGAGTTCACACATTTGCTCCAATACTTGCAAATATCCTTTTTGGCTAAACAACTTGGATTGTCACTGTGTTCCCATGTAAGAGGAATTAAGAACAGTAATGGGAAAGGGGGAAAAAATTGTGTTTAAAAAAAAACACTTTGGGCTGCATGCACATGGATGACACAGACAGAATTCTGCAAAAATGTTGTCACTGGTATTACATACAGACCATTGCAAAAGGGCTAAAATAATTCTAAGCAAGAAAAAGAAGGCATCACATATCAGAGTTATATGATTTAAGATAACTTAAATCTTAAGCACAGGCGCTTGGAAGCACATTCTCTTTCACAAGAAAACACATTTCCCAAGAAAACAACAGCCCAGTGCTAGAAAGTTGGTTAGGATTGTGCCCTCAAAGTGCTACTGTAAGGTAGTTGCAGAAATATTTTTCTGAAGAAGCAGGTCTTGCTGAGGAAGAGCAAAACAGAAAGGCTTCAAAAAAGAAAAAAAAAGGTAAATAAGATTTGCCTGGTCCAATTTATAGCAAAATCGAGATTGTTAGACTTCCAGTGGATGTGCATATAACGTAAAGGCCCCATGTTTTGATAATTCTTTCATTGTTTCCAGTGGGAATGGCTGCTGGCTTTGAGAAGAGACCTTACACAAGTCTGGGTCCGCAGCAGAAGCCTTCAGGGGAGAGGATGCCAGCGGCTCAGGCCCACCAAATGTATCCAGGATGGAGCCAGTCAGGCAGTTATTATGCACATTGCAATAAAGAAACAGAAAACCTAACTTAGCAGGCGACTAAGGGTGCAATCCTAACCAACTTCCCAGCACCTGGGTAAGGGCAGTGCAGCTCTGAGGTAAGGAAACAAACATTCCCTTCCTTTGAGGAGGCCTCCGTGATTGCCCCCCCAATTGCAGGATGCTGCACATGCCCCATTGGCACAGCTATGTCAGTGCTGGAAAGTTGGTTAGGGTTGTGCCCTAATTTTCCTATGTATATATGGCTGAGTAGGAAGGAGGATGTGCCTCAGCTCACAAAGGGACTGCCTCCTTCTCCCACAGTAGATCAGGCTTTCTCCATGTGCTCCCGCATTATTTCAGGGGTCCTGGTAGAAAATCAATGGCAGCAGCAATTCCTCCTCTTCCAACTTCCAGGGAGGGAAAGAGAGATGACGATCCTGAATACAATGAACAGGGACATGGTCCTGGCATCACACTTGCACTGTTGATCAGGGGTGGAGGCTGCAAGGGAAGAGAGATTTGTGCTTTGAAGACAGACTGGGGGGTTGGTGTCTGAAAGGGAGAGGGTGAGTTATGAAGTGCTCAACAAATCATTTTATTTCGAATTGGAAAAACAAGAAGACATGTCTTTCTCTGACATACATTTTAATACAACTGTGACCCTATTAAGCATCTCCTACATGCAGGCTGGCCCTTGGCAATTTTCCAGTAAATGCCTCTGTCCTAGGCTGTCTCGCACCATGCCATTTCGATGATATATGTATTTAGATGCTATGTATAGCATTGCGTAGGCTGATGCTACTGAGAGCGCGTGTGCTTCTCTCTGTTATGATAATGTATGAGCTTGGCTGCAGCTCTGACTGCCACAATTATTTATGGGACACACGTTTATGCTAATAAGCCCTCCACATGCTTACAAATTGTCTAGTATTCATACTGTTGTCTTGGAGAGCTGATAGGTATTTGCTATGCTGGTTTTTGGCAATGGATATGCAGTTCAATTTGGTCACCCAGAGGCTATGCCGCAAGGCACTAGTGAAAGCCCAGAAACTCTCAGGGACTATGGTAAGTTACTATTACAGGGTTGGGAGCGAGCCAAGCACTGACAGAAGTTGGGTTGGATAGGAAAAGTAATGTAGTGTGTTGAAAAATGAAGCTGAGAAGTTAAGAACTTCTGGTCTATTATAGTCAATGGGCAATTTGCCTACTGAAGAAGATGGAAAAAGTAAAAATCAGTCCAAGGAGGAATGGAAAGTGTCAGAAAAAAAATTAGCACAAGCCAAGACCAGCGCATGCCCCCAACATGTAGATGATATTTAATTCTTTCATTTTTCTCACTCTTCCTCCAAAGAGCTCCGAGTAGTATTCAGGACTCCTTCCCTCCTTTTGTCCTCACAACAACCTTGCAGAGTAGGTGAGGCTCAGTTACTGGCTCCAGGTCATGACTGAGCAGGGATTTGAACCTGGATGGTCCAGTTCTAAGTCCAACACTATAACCACGGAACCATGCTGGTTCTCTGTATGTTCCCTCGGCTGCTTTATCAAGACAGGGTTTCTCTTTCCCCAGTCCTGCCCCATACAAGGCAAGGGAGAGAAAGGAGGAACCTGATTGGTGCTTGGATCAGCCAGGGATGGGGCTCAGGGCGTAATCCTAACCTGGAGTTAGGCTGGCACAGTTAGGCCAGCAGATCTTGGCTAGCAGAAGGGCCACCATAAAGCGCATTTGAACCACTTTCGGAGACAGGGAGGATGGTGCATGTCTGTGTGCTGGCTTTTCTGCTCTGAGAGTCCTCCAAATACACTTTACAGCCAAACTTTCTTTGTGCCAGCCAAACTTTGCTGGCCTAACTGTGCTGGCCTGGGCTAACGTAGGATTGAATTCTAAGGCAATGTTTGCCATCTTTAGGCCTTGAACTTGGCATTCTGATTCTGGGAGGGTTCGCTCCTCAGCCCACTCACCCATTGGATAGTCTGGCAGGCAACCCTTCAGGAGCTGAAACTACCCCTACTCTCCCCCTCCCTGCCCATGACACGCTGCTTGAGTATTATAGCTGCTAACTGATTAATAGAAGTGGGGGGAAACAAATAATGAAATAAAAACACGTATCACCATGTTCTGTGCTTCTCATTTTTGTAAAAAAAAAAAGTCACAAATCTGTCCCCCCCCCCAAAAAATCACTGTTTTATTTGGTTTTATTTTAATGGGAGGTGAATGGCTAATAACTGTGGCTGCCTCTGCTGATGTGATACCACTAGTATCACATACCTAGTCCATTTTTAATTACGATTATAATTCATAATTATAATGTCAATTTTGAATAAAAACACCTAACACCGCTTTCTGAACCTTTGGAAAACAGCAAAATCCACAAATCCCTTATTTTTTCCCACCATTACTGATTAACAGGCCAATTCTATCCTCCCCCCCACACCACCCCACCACCCCACCCTGCTGGTGCAGGAGTGGGGATTTAAATTCCCATACACTTTTCTAAGCCCCCCCCCACGTCTGCAATTACAATGGGTTTCTTCAGATCTGCACTAGCTATTTCACTAGTATAATTCCAAATAGAGAAAAGGGATGGGGAGGTGAAAAAAAGAGATTGGATCCAGCACGTGCCATCGCCACTGGTTCCATCTCCTCCTGCAGTCTGTCCACTCCCTTCCTCCCTTCTCCACTCCACCCTCCTTGCCCTCTCCCCATCTCCACCCCAACTGCTGGATCATGTGGAAAGGCTCCAATCTTCGCAACGACGCTCTGGCAGTGTCCTACTTGGCACAGTGGGAGTGCACTTTACAGCCATTCTGCGGCTGTACCCATCAGAGGAATGTGTGTTCTGGAGGCAGCAAGGCCCGGATCACCCTGACAAAGCACGTGCAATGATGGGATTATCCAGCAGTTCCAGTAGACAACATTTCCTACACAAGGTGCTGGCATTTTTCATGCCAATGTGGGGTGTCAGTGGTTGGGTGATTACGGGTCAAGCAAACAGCTGCCGGGAGATTGATTGTATTGGCAATATAGTCTGTTCACAACTTGACCAATGCCTAGTAATCAAATTAGAATACATGATGTATTTTAATGGCTATCTGGGAAACAAGAGGATGGAAGTATGAGAACCAGGTGAACATTAACATAATTTAGTGCAAGCTGATGCAAAGGTAGGCTTTTCTATATGACTGTTTTTGCTTTCCTTGGACATTGTCTTTTGTGCAAACAGTGTGCTGCCTTTGGATCTTGTCTTTTGTGCAAACAGTGTGCTGCCTTTGGATCTTGTGTCCTGGATTTCAATGTATTGCTGAGCCTTGGAAAGCACACAGAGAGACAGACGCCCTTCCAGTGTGTTGCCTTGTCTTACTTCCCTATGTGGGTCTTCTTTCCTATTGCAGACTGCCTCTTGCACTGACTCTTGCATGTTGCCGTAGGCTAGAACTGGAGAGACCCAGGTTAACATCCCCTTAAGGTTGTTGTCAGGATAAAAGGGTAAAGGACCATGACTGCCATCCAGACTTCCTTGAACTGAGAGGGATATAATAAATGTAGTGCATAAATAACAGTGGCTGCCAAACTATGAAGGCTTCCTACAGGCTTCCTATTGTGTGGGCCTAGTTTGGAAAAGAAGCTCTTTTCCTTCTCAGCTCATGCTGTCTGTCTATGGATGACTTGAATTGACTATGAATGTTGCAGTCATTGCTTCTGGCAACTTGTGACTGGAGGGCAGGTGAGAGATTTGTTACCAGTTGGTGGTTGTGGTTTTTCTTACAAAATGTTGTCCTGAGAGAGAGGCATTGTGCCAATGATTTATGAGCAGTGGCGTAGTTAGGGCATTTTGCACCTGGGGCTACTTAATTTTTTGTCACCCCACCATGGTAAACATTTTTTGTTTTCTGCCATAACTTCAGTTTGCTAGCATTAAGGTATTACACTCCGGGTGTTCATTAAATTCCTGGTGAAATTCTGCATCCAATGGTATACAGCATGATGGTATTATTCCTTAAAATCACAATTTTAAAAATGGCGTTTTGTTCAAAAGAAGGTTTATTTTTGGTTTTTACTCTTCTGGCCATAACTTTTGACAGACTAGAGATGTTACACTCTGGTTTCTTTCATTGAATTCCAGGTGGAATTCCACATCCAACAGTATACAGTATGGCCATATTATGTCGTGATTTTCAGAGTTTGGGGTTCAGTTTCAGAGTTTGGGGTTCACCCCCCTGAAGACAGCACCTGGGGCACTGCACCCCCACCCCATAGGTAGCTACACCACTGTTTCAGAGCCATCCACAGTAAAACATTTCAAGAAGAATAACACTCTTTGTGCCTGACCTCTGAACTCATTTTGTGTTAGATAATATCAGTAACTCCATGCAGCCTGAGCCATTGGCTTTTTTAAAGAAACAGAAATTTTACATACAGTACACAACGTTTTCACTAACAATTCCCTAAGACATATCTGTCCTCAGTTGTATTCTCATTTAGTCCAGCGAACCATTAATATTTCAAGCTTAGCCATGGGCATTTTTAACAAATTGTTTTCTAGTCCAAATAGCAAGGTTTGGATAGGTGTAATTTTATTCTCAAGCAAGGAAAAAAAAACAAAAAACACCACCACTGATTATTTAAAGCAGTTTACTTGCAGCCATAGGTGGGGATTCTGTTTTTAATATTGCTATTATTTTGTGAAAAATTTGCAATTGTTTCCATGACAAATGCAGCACAGGACTGGAGAAAGAAAAGGGGGGGGGAGAAAAAGACCAATCCCTTTAGAATAAGTCTGTTTTATGAATCTGGAAAATAACAAGTAATCATTGCTTGTTATACTTTTTGACAGCTTAAGTATAAAAAAAATCAATTACTATGAAACTAGTACTCAGATTAATGTTGAAAATAAACGGGCTTTTAAAGGTACCTGCTAAAACAGCATTGATTTTTTATTGTTTGAGGGAGGGTAGCTATATTTAATTTCTTTTATTGATTTTTTCCTTAAGCCCTATATTCAGTGCATGTAAGATACAATGCAATTTCTTACAGGGAAGCAATGCCTGGTGCCAGACTTGTGAATTAATTTTACATGAGAGCAGTGCTTAATAATTTGCTGAGTTTTTCAGAGCAAGGCTAGTAATTTTCCCCTTTATTATTTATAAATATCAGGAGGTCCAGAATTGGGCAGGCTGGCGTGGGTTCAAATGAGACGACCTTGCAGTAATTTCTAATAGCATGACACATCAGCAGCTCATATCTTATTCCTCGTGTACTTTGAATGCCAACGACTGGAAGAAAAATACACAATGCATTTATTTTTAAAGTTACACACACACACACACACACACACACACACACACACACACACACACACAATTCTTTTCAGCCTTTGCAGTTCCAAACAATGCCTCCCCTTCCCTTTAACAAATTAAAGATTTAAAGAAAGATTGCAGTTAAATGTCCCAACACCTCACGTTTGGGTCTGAAGACAGTACCGTTCTTCAAAAGAAATTACATAAAATGATCTGCATCTAACCGCAGTTATGAGGAGAATTTTAATGACCCCCGCCATCAGCAAAATTGAAAGCAACGTCCTTGTGGTAAGAAGAATGTAAAGGTTTTCCATCACACAAATTTAAAATACATTAATGCTGTGACGAAGGGGAAGAGAATGAACAGTCTTTGGCATTGTGCATGACGGTTTGGCTTTCTCAGTGTTGCTTCTTGTGTGGTAGACAGTCAGTTGGAACAGCAGTTGGAACAATCCTTAATACGCAACTACGGAGGCTCTTCCTTGAGCAGGTAGCTGCCTGGTATGCACAGACAGCTCGGGTGATGGGTTCCTCTGCAGCCAGCCACTAATGCAATGTTGCTGAAATGGGATGCCTGAAAGCAGGAAGGCAAAATCTGACAGGCGAAGGTACTGTTTGGTCAGAGCCAATTTACTCCGGGAAGAAAAACATCATACTCCATCTCCCTCAAACTAGCATAGGCCTCACCTCCTCTGAAGGGGCACTTGATGAAGATGTCATAGCTAGCCTTGTGATGCCCTGATTCCTTCTGAGTCTTGATCTAACCATTTTACCTGCTTCAAATGGGACAGTGTCCGGCAGGGCTGCTCTGCTGCTCCCCAAAATGGCATGCCGATGGCTACAGTGAGGAGCAGAAGCAGCAATTCAGAAAAAATGAAAGCAATTCATTAATATGAAGATCAGTGCCAGGACAAATATGAGGTCATAACCCTATACCACCACCCATTCCCAACCCCCACAGCCCTGGTACGGAGGGTTCAGACCTGGCTGACCTCTGACCCCATCCTCGATGATTATCTTCTGCAATATGTAAGTGATCAGAGGGCTGAAGTATCTTCCTTATCAGGAAAGGCTACAACATTTGCTGCTTTTTAGTTTGTGGTGGGAAGAAAATAAACAATTGAGTACATGATTGAAGCTTATGAAATTAGGCACAGTATGGATAAAGTTGATAAAAGCCAGTTTTCCTCTCGAAGCATAAGCATTATCTAATGAACTGACTGGCAGAAGATTCAGGATGGGCAAAAGAAAATAATTCTTCACAGAGTAGTTAGTCTATGGAATTTGCTACCAGAAGATGTGATACAGAAGATGTACATGCATCACACACACACACACACACACACACACACACACATACACACACACACACACACACACACACACACACACACACACACCTATAGTTACCTGAAACTGTGGATACTTGGGGCACCTTTTTAAAGATAGAGAAACATCAGTGATTTTGCTGCAACAAGGTTAAAAAAAGGAGATTTGTTTAATGTTCTCTTTTCATTTTGATAAGCATGGATCCATTGTATCCATGGATAACTGAAACCGTGGATACTGAATCAGTGGATACCAGGCCATGCGTGTAGTTAGATTATTTTAAAAGCAGGTTAGACAAATCCATTGAGGACAAATAAATCAATGGCTACTAGTCATGATGGCTGTGCATCATCTCCAAATTCAGCAACAGTATGCTTCTTAGGCCACATTGTGTCGGCCTAACTCCAGGTTAGGATTGCGCTCTTAATAGACCTTGCATGGGAGCAACAGTGGGAGAGAAAGTGCCTTCCCCTCCTGCTTGTAGGCCCCCCAAAGACAACTGGTGGGCCACTGTGAAAAACAGAATGCTGGACTGCTTGGGCTTCTGGGCTGAGCCAGAAGGGCTTTTCTTAGATTCTTAAACAATGGAGAATACATTTCTTGATGTGTACATACTAAGAAGTGTGAGGAATAAACGTCTGGGGCAAAAATTACAACATTCGTGATTTGGGGCAGACAAGCTAAAAGTTACTAAAAGGGACCTGAGAACTTATGAATTGGGACAGGGGGCTTTCAGAAAGACTGAGAACAGGGTATGAAGCCTGTAATTTGGAGCAAATAACTAACTCAGAGAACAGCTTTGCTCAGTAGAATGATTTATTAACAAGAGAGTAGAAGCTTCAAACATTTGGCAGTAAAAATATTTAGGGAGTAGTACAGAACAAAAGCTGAAGCTCATTTATGCACAGGCAGAAGTAGATAGGTGAAGAAGTAAAAGTAGATAACACAGGTGCCTCAGATAACAAGGTAAGCTAATTGGGGGTGAAAAGATTACAGAAGGTTGTAACAAATTGCACATGCTTAATGAAATAATACATATTGAAATACACACCTCTTGAAGCCCAAAAGTTAATTTAAATGCACATGCGACGTCTGCAAGGGTGGGGGAACATATCAAGGGGAAACATGTAGTAGGCAGACGGGAAGGCTGTAACCTCGGAAGTAACTTAGCCAATGGTGAAAATGAGGAGGGGCTGCGCATGGAATAGGGTCTATATAATTTGTGGTTATGTATTGTTCGGGGAGGTGGTTTTAGCCCTCCCTTTGCTGCAGTAAAGAACATTCAAACTGCAATCTCATTCACTCTCTGTGTATTGTTTTAGTGCTGAAGGTTTAACCAGGGGGGTTAAACATTCTCATTTGAAGCACTAGTCTGCTCAAGGGGAGCAGACCCTAGGGTGGGTCAGAGGGACCCTAGTCTTTTCAGGGGGAACGTTCGAACTTGGTGCTGGATGTCTGACCAGGGGGATCAGACATCCCCTTTTGAAGCACTGAGGCTTGGCCAGGGGGGCCAGGCACTCTGAATGATTTGGCACACTGGTGGTGATTGATCAGTGGGATCAACACACACCTGGCGGGCCAGGGGGGCTCGTGTTACAATTTGGTGCAACTGGGCACTCTGGTGTCTGGCCTGTGGGGTCAGGCACCTGGTGGGTCGGGGGGGGCACATTCCTAACAGAAGTGACTTGAGTAAGTCCAAACATGAGGCCAACTTCATATCATATGGAAAATAATCACTCCATCAATCACAAAGTATTTATATACAGCTTTTCAATGAAGTTTCCAAAGCGGTTGACATGCAAATAATAATAAATCTAAAAAATGCAGAACACCATGAGCAACAGCCACTAGCAACAGCAAGAGGGAAAACATTGATATAGTAGACATAATGGAAACCTGGTGGAATGCAGAGAACCAGTGGGATACTGCAATCCCAGGCTATAAACTCTATAGGAGGGTCAGGGAAGGGCGTGTTTGCAATGGGGAGGCCATCTATATCAAAGAAGGGATAGAATCCAGCAGAGTAGAAACTGCAGGTGGGCCGGACTCCACCATAGCGTCACTGTGGGTTAAACTATCAGGGCATAAGAGCGATGTAATAGTGGGGGGGTTGCTATCGTCCTCCAGATCAAAAAATTGAAGGTGACCTTGAAATGAGGAAACAAATCAGGGCGTTGACCAAGAGAGACAGGATTGTAATCATGGGGGACTTCAATTATGCACATATCGACTGGGTCAACTGCTGCTCTGGTCAAGAAAGAGAGACCGGATTCCTTGACATGCTGAATGACTGTGCCTTACAGCAGCTAGTCATGGAGCCCACCAGAAGACAGGCGACTCTGGATTTAATATTGTGTGGTACTGTCGCCCCAGGGTCCGCAGCTGGCCTCCCCCCCCCCCACCGCCAGGACTCACCTGAGGGGTCTTGAGGACCACAGGACGCTGGGGGAGTCATCGACGGGGGGCACGGAGCGGAGCACGGCCCCCTGAGGCGACGCTGCGGCAGGCGCTACCAAGGCCAGGATCCAGCCAGCCCCGGAGGGCAGCGAGCTGGCCGGCAGCCGCCCCGCAGCAGCTGCGGACGCTGCAAACGTGTCTGCAGCGAACAAACAGGGCGAGACCAGGGGAGCGCGCAGGCGCGTCCCTAGTCTTGCCCCTGCTCAAATATCGTGAGATCTCGCAGCCCGAGTCTCGCGAGACTTGGCAAGCAAGATCTCGCCAGAGGGGGAGGAGTCCCCGCCCCCTCGGCCAAGGCTTATAAGGAGCTTGGCCGGGGAGGTGTGCGGTCACTCCTGGAAGCCGGGCGGAGGTCCGGCTTGTGAGGAGACTGCGGGGACTGGCCATCCTCATCCCCGTCCAACTTCCTTGCGGGGTGCTCCTGAGCACCGAGGGGTGGCAAGGCAAGCCCCCCTCGGCGAGCCCCCCTTAGCGAACGCCCTCTGGCCGGGTCGCCCGGGGTTGTCCCCCATTGGTCAGGGCTGGTTCCCGTCCCCGCCCCCGTACCTGGTGGTTGATAACGAGCCTCCGCCAGAAGGGGAATCTGCAGGGGAGAGGTGGGAACATCAGCCCAACCCGACGGACCTAACCGCAGCAAGGGGGGCCGCACCTGCCAGACAAGAAGGCGACCCCCCTCCCGAAGGCATAGCACCCCCTTTGGGGGAGGACCAAGCCCATCACGCCCCTGCCAGGCATCGTAGCTACTCCGGGTGAGGTTCCCCGGTGGGGGGGGGGTTCCTCCTCTTCTTCCTTTGTGCTGTACAGGGCCCGTGGCGTAACGTGGCCCTGAATCTGCGGGTACGGATGATTGTCAAGTCCTATACCCGATTAAAAGAATAAAAAGCAACATAAACTCTGGCAAAACAACAACAACAACAACAACACATGATTACAACTCATGCCTGGCTAAGAATTACAAAATTCTGGTTAAGAGTGTTTTTTAACACTCTCCAGAATACTTTTCTGTTCCACTGTCTGGAAGATACCTTCTATCTTGCTGATCCATGGCTGAAAAAAATTAAACAGATGGGCCTGGACCTGGACCTATTGGGAGCGGTACCATTATCTGAAGCCTTCAGAGTTATCAAATTAAGGATATTAGATATTCAATTCCAAGAATTATTTTGTGCAGCTCAAAAAACATGCTCCCCTCTATATTGGCATCTTCCTATAACAGCTGGTTTAACCCCTTTATATATATCTCTTCTGACCTTGCCCAAGGACAGAAGAGTAGTCACGCTGGCGCGTTGTAACGTCTTTCCGTCAGCGGTAACACAGGGCAGATTTAGAGGGACTCCACATGAGGTGAGGTGGTGTAGCTGTGGAATGGATGCTATCGAATCCTTAGATCATATTCTTTTTTACTGCCCACGCCATACCGTGGCCAGGAAAAGATTGTGGGCGGCCATTTCCCCCTTTTATTCTTCTATCCCAGAGACACTTGATCTAGGAACCATTCTTAGTTGGACTGACCTGAACCTTTTAAAACCTCTTGCTGTTTTTTTGAGTGCAGCAGCCAAGGCGAGTTCGGATTTGATTAGAGATTCTGGGGGGAGAGCTGAAAGATCTTCCTTGATTTGTCATTTGTAAAGATGTATTTTTATTTGTAACTGTTTTTATGCCAATAAAGGTAACTAACTAACTAAAAAAAAAGAAACTCTGGCAAAAGGCAAGTAAGAAGGTGATACGGGAGGCCAAGAAAGAGTTTGAGGAACGCATGGCTAGCAACATAAAGGGGAATAATAAAAGCTTCTTCAAATATGTTAGAAGCAGGAAACCTGCCAGAGAGGCGGTTGGCCCGCTGGATGGTGAGGGAGGGAAAGAGGAGATAAAAGGGGACTTGGAGATCGCAGAGAAATGAAATGAATTGTTTGCATCTGTCTTCACGGCAGAAGAACTTGGGCAGATACCGCAGCCCAAACAGCCCTTCCTAACTAAAGAATTAAATCAAATAATGTTTACCTTAAAGCTCTTAGATTGGAGTAGCAGGGGTAGGACACTGGGCATTTAACTGTTTTCATTCCTTAGGGGAAAGTCTAAATCACCCACAAGCTGTTCTTAGCCCCATTTGGGGAACAATAGTACAGCAAGTCCTCAGTTAGGGCACAATCCTAATCTGGAGTTAGGCTGGCATAGTTAGGCCAGCGAAGTTTGGCTGGCACCAGGGCCACTGTAAAGCGCGTTTGGACCATTTTCGGAGTCAGGGAGGATGGCGCACATCTGTGTGCTGGCTTTCTCAGACTCCGAGAATGGTTCAGACATATTTTATGGTGTCCCTTGTGCCAGCCAAACTTTGCTGGCCTAACTGTGCCTGCCTAACTTCAGGTTAGGATTGCGCTCTTAAAGTTGTTCTTGCCAAGTTTCATCTTTAAGCAAAACAACTTACAACAAAAACAATTTTAACCATTGGCTAATTGATACATGTTCCCACACCATTTTTTTTGCCACAAAAACATCACCAAACTTGTAAATAAAGATGCAAAACATTTCTAAAATTAAACATTGAAATAAACATGAGTTTTCTGAACCAGAGGAAAAACCCACAGACATGGGGAGAATGTGCACACTCCACACAGACAGTGGCTCCGGCCAGGAATAGTTTTTTTTCCTCATCAACTTTATTACAAAATGACTTCCGTAAGTATATTTGGACAATACCATCTTCCTAAATTACTTTCTATTTAATTTCATCAGCACTACATTTAGTTATGATTGTCTTGGAAATAAATAAACACATTGGCCAAACTCCAAAGAGCTACTTTGCTGACCCAGTGGAATTCTTAACACTTTTGCAAAGAGCAGACTACAGCGTCACATAAGAATCCTTTTTGGAAAGTCTCCTTTGCTATCTATAAAATACTGTTTGAGAATATTTTATTTATTTTTCAATTTCCATGCAAAATAATCCCACCCCAGCATGATAATTAATCTGACATATTAAGTATTGCAATACACTTCATATGTTGCAGAAAAGCAAAACACAACTCAATTTATATTTTGAAACAGTACCATTAATGTGAACACGGTGACTCCTTTTCATAAATATGTCAAAACATTAGAGTTAAGGATGCAGGCAGTAGTAAATGATCACATTAAGTTATTTTAATTAGAAGTCCAACTAATGAGAATGTTTAGGAAAATAAAAAGAATACATGTGCAACAACAACATGCTACAAATTGGATCAAATTAAGGTTCATGCTGCTGTAAATCAAACGGCACTATCTTATTCAGACCACATGCCAACATTGCGCAGATGCTACTGAACATTTTTGCCAAGGCCTTAAAGCTGGACATATTATTAAATAATTCAGATTTTCATCAGGCTTAATACAGTGAACCCTCCTCAAACCCAATGGGGGTTCTAAACCTGTGTCAAGAGGGTCCACAGAAGACCGCTGGAATGTGACCTCTGGTCACATCTGGAAGGTCTTTTCAGTCACTGGGAGGCTGATTGAGGCCTCTTTGAGAAGGCCTGCCAGAGCCTTCTGGCACTTCAGTTTAGCGCCACCTCACCATGATTCAGAAGACCTCCCAGACATGGGTATGACCATAGGTTTAATTTTCTGTGGTTTTTGGCACAGATATAGGGGGCCCATTTGTGTTCATCAGTGATATAGACCAGTGGTTCTCAAACCTTTTAGCACGAGGGCCCACTTTTTAGGATGACAATCTGTCCAGGACCCACCGGAAGTGATGCTGTGATCAGAAAGTGCCCTCATTGTGATGCCAAAGCATTCTGCTTTCCTGAGAATGCAGCAATAAGTTGGTTATTTCTCAGCCATTTTCCAATAGCAAAGTGAATCAGAAAGAGAAAAGCCAATTTACAACCTTGACACAAGCAAAACAACCACACAACCCTCCCCTTTCTATCTTGCCATTTTTTTCAATATGGCTGCTCTAGGTGCTTTATGACTCACCTGAAATTGGCTTGCAACCTAAAGGTGGGTCCTGACCCACAGTTTGGGAACCACTGGTCTACAACATCCAGGTTAGATGCTTCTTAGAAGTCAAAAGTGTTAGAGCTGTCTGCACAGGATGAAGACGTTCTGCACCAACTTCTGGAAAAAAAACAATCTAAGTTGATTCTAAGACTTGCAAAGATGAATGTGAAGAGCAATTTGATAAAGCATAAAAAGTAATTAACAGTTTTTTAAAGAGTAGCAAAAACTAGCCTGGGAGGCAAGAAGATCTTTAGATGACAAGAGTAGCAAGGGAAAACAATGAAAATGAACTGTGGTTAAATGCATGTTCTCTGTGAAAAAAGACTAAAGCATGTTAATTTTTATTGTTTTAGAAAAAGATGACTAAGATGACAGAAGTTTATAAAAATTATGCATAGTACATATCAGTGATTCTCACACTTTTTAGACCGGGACTCCCTTTTTAGAATAGCATTCATATCAGGACCCATGAGGAGTGATGTCATTAACCTGGAAGTGATGTGATAGCTAGATGTGACATCATCAAGCAGGAAGTGCCGTAATTGGGATGTAATCAAATGACACTCCTACTGAAGCAATTGCACAACCATGAAACATCCCTGACAGAAAGCAAAATTAGGACAAAATATTATGTAAAAGCACTGAACTAAAAACAAAATTTAAAAGCCTCCCTTGAAAATTCAAACTGTTAACAGTCACAAGAGGAATATAGCAAGAGTAAGGTCTGCAGCTTCCAAGATGGCTGCTCCCAGCTTTCCATGACCCATCTGACATCAGGTCAAGACCAACCAAGTGGGTCCTGACTCTCAGTTTGTGAAACACTGGTATAGAGAATGTGGATAGAGAGAGATGTTTGACAAATTCATGGAGGACAGGTCATTCAATGGCAGCCATGACACTTAAATGGAGCTTCCAAGCTTTGAGTTGGTGTATTTTCAAAGACTAGATGCAGGAGGCATACAATGGGGGAGGGTTACTGCTTTCATGTTCTGCTTGTTTGCTTTTATTATTACGGAAAATTTAGAGGTTGGTATATTTATAACGGCGCACATCAAATAGGATTATCGGAATTGCCTGAAAGAACTCAGACAGGAAGAAATAATATCATGTTGAAAAAGCTATGACCTTTACAAAACCAACATTTCAAGAGAAATGAGCCTGCTAAATAGTGAGGAAGAATGTCAGCAAAGAAAACACTGCAGATCGGTAATTCCAGCCATTACCAGACAATATGAGCAACTGTCTAGGACAAATCAAGTCATGTTTGAGAGGCTTAATATGTTTATAAAAATGTACATAATCAGAGGACCCCTGGAAGAAAAGCTAATGAAGTTTCTGAATAGCTTAATCATTCTGAATATTTCATAATCCAGACATACATGGAGTAATGAAGTAAATTCAAAAATTAATTGAATGGGTTTATGCACTAAATGCAATTTATAAAGATATCTTTGCTGCAGCATTGACAAGTCATTAATAAAGTTGTAGAGAATCAAATTTTTTTGGACTTCTGGGCCGAAGCAAAGACAGCTCTAATTCCTAAACAAGGCAAGGACTCCTGTAGAACTATTTAACCGCTAAATGTTTTGATATGCACAAATATTCTGACTGTGAGGTCAAATCGATGGCTTCTTAAGTACTTTGATATGGGTTGTCAAAGCCAGGAATGTTAGGTGCATATGATAAATGAGAGGAACAGAAAATATGTGTTGTATTTCATCACTGTGGAAAAAAGCATTTGACAGGGTCGAGCAGTCATGTCTGAGAAAAGTGATGGAGAAATATAGGATTGCATGGTGAGCAAACAGCTCTGTTGTGCAGAAGAAGCACTGAATTTTGCAAGGACTACTTCTGCTCATTGTCTCCTGTGTGAGGGTCTCTTGTGTGCACACAATGCACCTTCCACATGCAGAAAGAGCTTCTGAAATGGAGCAGATGTTGTGCTCTGTCCGCACTTAGGATATAACTAATAGATTGGAAGATAATGTTTGAAAGTGGATCACTTTGGCTGCAATTTTGTACATACTTAACTGGGAGTAAGTATCACTGAACTCAATGGGACTTACTTCTGAGTAGAAATGCATAGGATTGCACTCTTCGTTATATAACAGCAGCCTCCAAACTGGAGACTACTACTACAGGGAAAATCTTCCCTGGCACGAAAAGCTCCCAGGGGTCTTCACTGCCAGCTGCCCATGCATGGAATGCTAAGCACACAGCTTGCTGGGGCTGCAGACCCTGGAAGTGACTGGCTGCAAAGATCCCTGGGAGGTATAGTAGTGGTCTTTCACAGCTTTTCCGGCAGAATGCAAAGCGCTATTCATGCTGGGGAAGGAAGAGGGAGGCACTGGATCTGGCCCATGGGCCAGAGTTCGGAGCGAAAGTACAAGTACAGTAATGGGATACAGCTGATATGACTCAGCTACAGGATTTTTCAAAATGAGGAATGGTACAGGGTGATTCTCTGTGTTCCGCCTTTAATAGCATTAGGAGCAGAACTATGCTATGTATGTCTAGCTATCTATGTTAGAGAGGAGCAATCTATAAAAGTGTCATGAAATTGTGGTTTCATGTGAACCTTGTTGAGTATCAGTAGTTGGAAGAGAACTACTCAAGTGTAAATGGCTCAGGTGGAGGTGATTAGTTCATTGGGATAAAGTTAAAAGCCTCAGGGAACAGAACCTTTTTGCTGCTCACAGGGAAGGTTAGCCTCACTATGTGCTGCGAGAGCTGGTTGTAGTCAGTCAGTGAGACGTAAAAATCCTATAGGATGTTTTTTTTGTCTTTGTCCCCTTTGAGTTCCTCTCAGTTAAGTTATAAACAGAGGGATTGATTATTGTCATTTTAATATTCAGGTTTTATGGTACAGAGCCTCTGTAGTTTTATTTATAACTTTTAATATATGTCAATAAAATTGGGTTTTTACTTCTTTTATTTGGCTTAAGAGGGGTTTTTGCCCAGGAGCTCCTTTCGTTGTGCTGAGCCTGGGCTGGTGGCAGCAGCAGCTGTACCAGGGGCGGGGAGCTACACCCCCCCCCATCATGACAAAAAGGGATGGGAATAAAGATAAATAAGTGAACATGTTCCTATAAAGGTGTCCACTACCACAACCCTGTACCCATGGGGGTTATGTTCCCTGCCCCCCTGCAGATGTGGAAACTGCAGATAAAAGGGTACTCTCCAAAAGGTTCAAAAATTCCCCCGTCACGTCCCCCTATCATGCAAAAGTCTGATACATGCAGCCTTCCTGAATCTTGCTGGCTGTTTGCTGACTACAAAATGGAAGCAGGAGACACTCACAAGCACTCTCAGTACGAAAAGGAGAGGACTGAAAAGATCATGATACTATAACTCTTTGAACTCTGAGAAATTTAGCTAGGTATATATGTCAATGTCTAGGCCAGTGGTTCTCACACATTTCAGTCTCCAGAGACCTTTATACTCCTAAAAGGAGTCTTGGACAGCCCTGTCAGCATCCGCTCCCAGAGCACCAGCGCATGCTTGGAGTGGCACAGCACCAAGTAGAGCCAGAACAGGGAGGAAATGGAGAAAGGAAAGCCATAAACGGGGCAGTGGAAGACGGATGAGCAAACTGGGCATGGAGCAGACAGTAGCCACATATGGTGTGCTTGGGGAGACCCGGAAGGTGTTCCACGGAGGCCCACTTTGAGAAACATTGGTCAAGGCCATTGTCTTCCATAAAGGCTGCCTGAGAGACAAACTGGGACTCATGTTACATTAATTGATAAATATTAAGAGATATTGGGTTACAGGATGCCATTGCCCTGTACCAGAACATTTTTAATGGATTGTAGTCATGTCCTGATATATTTTCATTGACTATGCCAAAGCCATTGATTGTGTGGATCACAACAAACTGTGGCAAGTTCTTGAAGAGATGGGAGTACCAGACCACCTCATCTGAGCAACCTGTCTGCAGGTCAGGAAGCAACAGTTAGAACTGGACATGGAACAACTGATTGGTTTCAATTGGGAAAGGAGTATGACAAGGCTGTATACTGTCACCCTGCTTATTTAACTTATATGCAGAGTACATCATGAGAAAGCCTGGGCTGGATAATTCACAAGCTGGAATCAACATTACTGGGAGAAATATCAACAACCTCAGATATGCAGACAATACCACTCTAATGGCAGAAAGTGAGGAAGACCTCAAGAACCTTCTGATGAGGGTGAAAGAGGAAAATGCCAAAATTGGCTTGAAGCTCAACATTAAAAAAAAAACTAAGATCATGGCAACCACTCCCATCACTTCCTGGCAAATAGAAGAAATGGAAGCAGTGACGGAGTTTATTTTCCTGGGTTCCAAGATCACCGCACACGGTGACTGCAGCCATGAAATTAAAAGACATTTACTTCTTGGGAGGAAAGCTATGGCGAACCTAGACAACTTAATAAAAAGCCGAGACATCACCCTGCCAACAAAGTTCGCCTAGGCAAAGTGATGGTTTTCCCAGTAGCGATGTATGGCTGTGAGAGCTGGACCATAAGAAAGGCAGAGCGCCAAAGAATAGATGCTTTTGAATTACGGTGTTGGTGAAGACTCTTGAGAGTCCCCTGGACTGCAAGGAGATCCAATCAGTCCATCCTCCAGGCAGTCAAGCCTGATTGCTCCCTGGAAGGACAAATCCTGAAGCTGAAGCTCAAATACTTTGGGCACCTCATGAGAAGAGAAGGACTGTTTAGAAAAGACCCTCATGCTGGAAAAGATTGAAGGCAAAAGGAGAAGGGGGTGGCAGAGGATGAGATAGTTAGATAGTGTCACCGAAGCGATGAACAAGAAATTGGGCGAACTCCAGAAGGTAGTGGAGGATAGGGAGGCCTGGCGTGCTGTGGTCCATGGGGTTGCAAAGAGTCGGACACGACTTAGCGACTGAACAACAACAACCTGACATATTTGCTCCTGGGGGTTGGAGGACCCACAGGAAAATATTTTCAGGTGGTATAGATGAAGAAAAAGAAATAGGTAATTGGCAAAAATTACTCCTTCGTTTGCATAAATAAGAGTGCAATCCTAACCTTGAGTTAGGCTGGTACAGTTAGGCCACCAAGTTTGGCTGGCACAAAGGACACCATAATGTATGTTTGGACCACTCTCGGAGTCAGAGAGGCCAGCACACAGAGTCCTTCCTGCCTCTGAGGGTGCAATCCTACACTGTGCTGGAATGGCGAGGCCGGCTGGCCAAGGCCATATCCTAGTGCAGTATAGATGAGGCTGGAGCCTGCCCACTGCAAGGGAGCGTGGGCTCCCGTACCGTAGGGGAGGTTCCAGCCTCCCCTATGTGCTCATCGGATCTGCTCCCGCTAAAGAGCAGGTGCAGATCCGAGGAGACCGCGCGGCCTCACGGACAGGCATATGTGGCCATATGGCCACCTTCCAAGCCCACCCACGTCCCGCCCAAGCCCCCACCGCCTCCCTCCCTCCTTCCAGTCCCCCGTGCCGCCTCAGCCCGGAGCCTCTTTTTCTGTTCAGCAGATTGCATATTATAATATCAAGTTCTATACATCTATATCACTTGGGATCCCAATGGGGTCATGAAGCCTCAATTGTGCGGTTGCAGGAATTTACAAGTGTGAAAAAGGTTGAAGACCACTGGACTAGAGCACCATCAGGTAAAGGGGGAGGCATCTGATATCCCCCTTCAGGTACCAGAGATGGTGTTCCAGTCCTGATCAGGTTCTTGGCAATTGTGCTAAAATAACTTTAGGCTCCATAGTAACTTATTCTGTCTTCTCTAATAATATTTAGGGCGCAATCCTAATCTGAAGTTAGGCTGGCACAAGTTAGGCCTGCAAAGTTTGGCCGGCAGAAGGGAAACCATAAAATATGTTTGGATGACTCTTGGCATTGGAGAGGCCAGCACACGGATGTACACCATCCTCCTGGACTCTGGGAGTGATCCAAACACACTTTACCGTGGCCCTTGTGCTGGTCAAACTTTGCTGGCCTAACTCCAGATTAGGATTTCACCCTTAGTTACAGTAAACAATGCTGGAAGTGGGGAGTGGGTGGTGGTGGGGTGGGTGGGTGGATAGGTTCCTAGGAGAGAGTGGGATTGACCATAGGTCTCCAGTCTCATACTTTATTCATTTATATATTGGGGTCATGGCGTGAAAAACGTTGAAGACCACTGTTCTATATTCGTCAGAGGGGAAAGCAGTGTTGCAGATTTTTTCCCTTTTCTTTCACCTAAGCTTTGGTAAGCAGAAAAGCAGGGGCAAGTGATAGGATTTCATGGGCCAGTTTCTGCTATTGAGACTTATGAAGTTCAGATACCTTTATTTACATTGCTGTCCAGGATTCTCCGTGGAGGTTACCAACTCTGCCTGTGCCCACACTCCCATAAACTTAGGAGTCCAAAGAGATCCTCAGGAGAGGACATGAATTCTCAAATAGCATTAGTATAGCGAATGGCTGCAGCCTGATGTGTGATGTCACTGTCCCAGATGTTAAGGAGAGATAAGCAAGAGCTTTCCAGTACATGGCAGGTGTCCTGGGGATGTCAGGTCATATACAGCCTGTCTCCAGAGGAGGCCTAAAAGGAGCCATAGCCAAGGGGGGGGAAAGAAGGAGGAAACTGAGGAAATAGGTGTGAAATATCCCTCTCCCCCATTTCAGTGCAAGGCATCTGGGATAAACGTAAGGACCTGCAGGCAACAGCAGTAAAAGAGTGGGCAGCCCAATCCTAACTTGTGCTGGAACAGGCAGGCCAACTGGCCTGCACTGTATCCAATGCACGTTAGGTGCAGGCTGAAGCACAATTCAGGCTAAAAGGATTTTTTACCCCTTACCCCATGTCACCCACTAGCCACCCCCATAGGGCTACTTGGATTTGCACCAGCGATTTTGCTCGTGCAAATCTGAGCAGCCCGAGTAAGGGCAGCTGGGGTAAGGACGGCAGTTAGGATTGGCCTAAGGTGTCAGGGCTAGTCTGATTACGTTCTAAGAGTGTATTCTCTCAATTATTTACTTATTTATTTACTGTATTTCAATCCTGCCTTCCTCCCACCCTGAAGGGGACCCAAGACCAATTGATCTTGGTCCCCAAAGCTTAAACCACTTTGAAAACATATACGTTTAGTGCCAAAACATGAAACAATTATGAGAATGGAGTAGAGGTGGTTTGCTATGAGTAGCTTATCCCAGGAATACAGGAATTGTAAGAATGTGTAATGCTCATTCCTGTACTGACAGTAAAGAAACAGTTTCCTGGAAAGTACAGGCCAATTTGGAATGACTTTAATGATTTTGGGGTGAACATTTAAAAGGGACAGAATGGCATTGGATTGTGTCCAGAGGTTCCCTCTGGGGAACCTTTTTTACCTGTACAAGCCGGCCTACATGTGTCACAAATGCCCTGTGAAGCACGTTTGCACCACTTTCGAAGACAGGGAGGCCGGCACATGGATGTGCACCGTCCTCCCTGTGCTACGACTGGAGCCAGGTAAGGCCGGCATCCAGAGGCCGGCACAGGGGCTTGGGGAGGGTGGAAGGCAGGCAGGTGGGGGGCGGCAGGAACTTAGCTTGGATCCCAAACCCATCCCTGGCCTGGACACTCCTGATCTGGTCCACTTGGATTTGCATTAGCTTTATCACAGGTCTGAGTAACCCATAGGGCTGGCTGGGAGTTGTGCAGAGGTGACCTTCGACTGCCTCCTAACCTGCACTGGCTACAGAGCAAGCCAGCTGGCCTGCCTGTTCCAGTACAGGTCAGGATTGCACCCGGGGTCTTCCTAAGCTCAGTTGAGCTGTGACTACTGCATGCTGCATGGTATATCATTAGCACCAGCCAGCATCTCTACATTACCATCCTTCATGTTATTGGTGACTTGTATCTCCTACTAGCTTGTCCTTACCCAGCCTTGCCCAGGTATTTATGTATCCCAAGCTTCTATTAGACAGGAAAAGGAATGAATTCTATCTATAGTGTAAAATCGAAGTAATTTTATGTACAGGTAATTAAAAGTATAAGTACAGTATAAAAATTATAAAGTGAAATCTTTTACAAATTCACTATAATATAAATTTAACGGAAAACTTGATTGTAAACAACATTTGTAGTTTCACCTCCAGGAGCAAGAATAAATAAATTATTGGGCAAACCCATCCTTGAGAAAGCAACATAAAGTTGTCCATGGGAGAAACATGGTAATCTCAAATCCACTCCGCAGTACTTAATAGACTGCCCCTGTGAGACTTTTTTCTGCCCCTGTGACTTGGTAGAGAATGCAAGTTTCACTGGAAATTGGAATCTCTTAAAGTTAAAAGGGAGATCCGTCGGAATGAGTGTTATCCATGGGACAAAAACTGTTTCACCCTCTCCCTTTCTTGTTTAGATAGTCGCTTCAATTACAGTACCCAGCATCTTCTTGACACACCGCCTTATGCCGTTGCAAAGTTTTGGCGGATCGAGGTTCCGTAGTAAAATAATTGGAGATCCCACTGTAAGTAAAAGACAATGTGGTGGCAATCCAGCCGGATTAAGTGAGTTTAGGAAGTCTGATGGGAAATGGACGACCTCATAGGCATCTACTACAGTATCAATAGCCTTGTATTCAGTGACTACACCTGGTAACATGGTAAGTATTTGATTGGAGTCCAAGACCGGGGCATAATGATTTCTAAAAATTTCCAGAAGGTTCTGCAGAGTTCTATTCGTTCTATTCGACTACACTTGGGCTTAAATGACATCGGGACTGTCACCAATCAGCTTAGCGACCCCAAAAACTATGGATTTGACACTAATGTCGGTCATTTTGGACATTTTATTTTTATTTATTTATTTATTTATTATTAAATTTGTACCCCGCCTTATTGTGCCCGAAGGCACCCAAGGCGGCATTACAATATAGATATAAAAACAATATAACAATTCACAATTAAAAACAATTAAAACAGAATTAAACAATACAATCAAAAATTAAGAACACAATTAAAAACAAATTTAAAAACAATATAAAAAACAACAAGCCCCGTGGGTTATAATAACCAGCCAGCCTGTCAACAATTAAAAGCTTTTTGGAATAAAAAGGTCTTCAGCCCCTGCCGAAATATAAACAAAGAGGGAGCAGTTCTCAATTCTAAGGGGAGGGTGTTCCAGAGTTGGGGGGCCACCACCGAAAAGGCCCTCTTCCTGGCCGCCACCCCTCTCACTTCTCCTGGTGGCGGCACAGTCAGGAGGGCCCCCCCCAGATGATCTAAGAGTACGGGTTGGATTATATGGAAGAAGGCGGTCCCTCAAATACCCCGGACCCGAGCCGTAAAGGGCTTTAAAAGTCAAAACTAGCACTTTGAATTGGGCCCGGAACAGAACCGGCAGCCAGTGTAGTCGCCGAAGCAGCGGCTCGACAGAGTCAAACCGATGTGCTCCAGCAACCACCCGAGCCGCCGCGTTCTGTACTAGTTGTAATTTCCGGACCGTCTTCAAAGGCAGCCCCACGTAGAGCGCATTGCAATAATCTAATCTAGATGTCACTAGGGCATGGGTCACAGTGGCCAGGTCCGCACAGCTCAGGTACGGCCGCAGCTGGCGGATCAGCCGAAGCTGAGCAAAGGCTCCCCTGGCCACAGCCGCCACCTGGGAGTCCAGGTGTAGCTGTGAATCCAGGAGAACCCCCAAGCTGCGAACCTGCTCCTTCAGAGGAAGTGCGACCCCATTCAGAGCAGGACGATAGTCCAATACCCGAGCCGTGGATTTCCGAACCAAAAGCACCTCTGTCTTATCCGGATTTAATTTCAGCTTGTTCGCCCGCATCCAGCCCCCAACTGCCTCCAGACAGCGATCCAGGACCTCAACCGCCTCCTCAGAATCAGGGGGAAAGGAGAGATAAAGTTGGGTGTCATCAGCATATTGATGGCACCCCACTCCAAACCCCCGGATGACCTCTCCCAGCGGTTTCATGTAGATGTTAAAGAGCATGGGGGATAAGATGGAACCTTGTGGCACCCCAAACCTAAGAGGTCGGGGTGCCGAACAAGCCTCCCCCAGCACCACCTTCTGGGATCTGTCAGCCAGGAAGGAGCGGAACCACTTCAAAACAGTGCCTCCAAGCCCCAACCCGGCCAGCCGACCCAGAAGGACACCATGGTCGATGGTGTCGAAAGCCGCCGAGAGGTCCAGTAGGACTAACAGGGTCGCACTTCCCCCGTCCATCCCCCGGCGCAGGTCATCCACCAAGGCGACCAAGGCAGTCTCCGTCCCGAACCCCGGCCTGAAGCCAGATTGGAATGGGTCCAGATAATCCGTTTCCTCCAGAACCCTCTGAAGCTGGGACGCCACCACCCGCTCAATCACCTTACCCAGAAATGGGATATTGGAGACTGGCCGAAAGTTGTTTAAATTTGTGGGATCCAGGGAGGGCTTCTTCAGGAGGGGGCGAACCATCGCCTGCTTCAAAGCAGGCGGGAGCACCCCCTCCCTCAGAGATGAATTCACCACCCTCCCTGTCCACTCGGCCAGCCCTCCCCGGGCAGCTCTAATTAGCCATGCCGGGCAAGGGTCGAGCGGGCAAGCAGCAGGTCTCACACTCCAGAGAATCCTGTCCACATCCTCAGGCTCTACAAGCTGAAAAGAATCCCAAATGGTAGGATAGACAGGTTCCCCAGGGACACCACTAGATATGCCCACAGCGGCGTCCAAGTCATGCCGGATCTGATCGACCTTATCTGCAAAGTGTTTTGCGAACTCGTCACAGCGAGCCTCCGTGTGCTCCTCCCTATCAGTAAGAGGGGCAAGATGTAAAAACCTGCGGACCACACGGAAGAGCTCAGCCGGACGGTTCTCTGCAGATGCAATGGTGGCAGAGAGGTGTGCCCTCTTAGCTGCCACCACTGCTCTGGAATAAGCTTTTAATTGGGCCCTAGCCCGTGTCCGGTCAGATTCGGCACGAGTCTTTCGCCACCGACGCTCTAGTCGTCTGCTCTGCCACTTCATCGTTCGCAGCTCCTCAGAAAACCAAGGAGCCGCTCCGATTCTGCGACTGGGCAAAGGACGCTCAGGAGCGATCTCATCCAGGGCCCTGGCCATCTCCGTATTCCAGAGGTCGACCAGGGCACCGGGTGGGTCTCCAACTCTGGCAACAGGAAAATCCCCCAGAGCCCTCAGGAATCCGTCTGGATCCATCAGCCTCCGAGGGCGGATCATAAAATGTGATCCCCCGCCATTGCAGAGGTGAGAAGCCGCAACGAGCCTAAATCCCACCAGACAGTGATCTGTCCATGACAAAGGAGTGATCTTAATCTCCTCCACCTCCAGATCACCATCAACCTGCCCCGCAGTAAACACCAGGTCCAGCGTGTGTCCCGCCTCATGCGTCGGGGCAGATATTCTTTGAGACAGACCCATGGTTGCCATGGAGGCCATGAAATCCTGAGCTGCAGGTGTTCCCGGGGCCTCGGCATGGACATTAAAGTCCCCCAACACCAGAAGGCGGGGGGACTCCAACACCACGCTCGAGACCAGCTCCGTCAGCTCAGGCAGGGAGACTGCTGGGCAGCAAGGCGGGCGGTACACCAGCAGAATCCCTGTTCTGTCTCGCCCCTCCAACACAACGCGAAGGCACTCAAACCCGGTGGACTGCTGAACAGGGTATCTGGTGAGACAGATGGAATCCCGATAGACCATCGCAACCCCACCTCCCCGCCCCTGTAGTCGTGGCTGCTGAAGTACCCGGAAACCCGGAAACCCGGCGGACAAATCTGGGAAAGATTAACCCCTCCCAGCTCATCCAGCCAGGTCTCCGTGATACATACCAGGTCGGCTTTCTCCTCCAAGATTAAATCATGGATAAGAGAGGTCTTATTATTCACCGACCTGGCATTCAGAAGCAGCAGCTTCAGACTCAGGGGACTGTTGCCAGAAGAACCAGGGGTCAGAGGGATGAGGGAAGGGCCAGAAAGAGGGACAGTCTGTCTATGACTGACCCTCCTTCTCCTGTACTGTCCGGCCCTGCCCCCACCGCCATATCTTCCGTAACCCGTAACTCTGCTGATGGTGGCCTCCCTGCCCTCCCCTGAGCTCCCTCGAGGTGTCAAGCACATAATTCCGGCGGGAGCGACCTGCAAGCCAACCACCAGCGCAGATACAAAGACTAAAAAACACAGACACGCACACACACACACTCCCCACCAACAAACCAGTGCAGCAGCCCTCACCCCCCTCACACTGAGGCTTGGGCTGCTGCAGGCCTCTGCCTCTCTCTCACAGAGGCAGAGGTCCTCGTTCCTTCCCTCCCTGCCCCCCTCTCCCCTTTTCATCCCTTCTCACCCCCCCATGCTGATGGGGGCTGAACGTGGACTTAAACGGCATCGGGAGTGTCACTACTCCTCTCAGTGACACCGAAAACTATGGATTCGACACTAATGTTGGCCATCTTTGATTATTTTTACGTGTCACCCCTTTCGCACCCCCACCCCTAAGGGCGAGAATTTCTTTCCAGATCATAAGGCATATGTGTACCAAGTTTGGTGTCCAAAGTTATGCTCTAACACACACACACACACACACACATCCAATTACTTACTTGAGGAGCAGGTGCTTCCGCATGGCGGTTCCCCAGGAAAAACGCTGAACTCAGCAGGCAGATTTGAGACTTCATTAACGCGCCTGCACACACGGGCAGAGACTCCAAGGGATGGTCTGCGCCAAAAGGACAGGTCAGTACACAGATATGCTCTTGCTTCAGAAGAGAGGGGTCTCCGAGAAAGGGGAAGTACAGTAGAGATGCAACTTAAGCTTTGATTATAAAAACGTCTAATGAAAGTAGCTTGCAACAGCATTTTACAATTGGTTGTTTGTCCAACTAGATACCGTTCGCATTACGGCTGGCTATTTGGTTATCTGGTCCTTTGAGGTTCATGGCTCCCTGTTCCATAAACAGGCATCCTGTTCATACCTTGGCGGTTAGCTAAAATTGTTAAGGCCGATATGAAGTTATAGCTAAGCAAGGCACTTCCTTCTTTTGCCAGTGCCTAGTATATCTCAGTGCGAGATGGCAACTATTATGCTTTCCCTTTTGAAAAGGGAAGGGGGGCCTTTAAACTGGGCTCTTAGTGACAGGCCTTTCAGCCCCCAGACTCTGGTCAGGGGCTTTCAGGCACAAGCTTGCTGACCGGAAGGTTGGGAGTTCGAACTACTCTGGGTGCGTGTTCAACCCAATTTTACTTATAATGATCGTGAAACAACTCTCAGTATTTTATATACAACCTTTAAAATAGGAGCAAAGAAATGAACCCAATTTTACTGATAATGATCATGAAACAACTCTCGGTATTTTATATACAACCTTTAAAACAGGAGCAAAGAAATGAATCATTGTCCAGTCAGAACTAGATATTTGTTTTGGACTGCAAAGAATATAATGACAGAAGGTGCCAGACCGTTATGCTCTTTTCTGATCCGTCATTCCTCACACCCCCTGAACTGCGGGGACGTGAGACCCCCCAAGGGACGATGGCGGTCCATCTAAAGAGGGCCAGGAGCACCCTTGTGAAGGCAGCAAGGGGAGCCAGGCCGGCGGGCCACCTGTGATAGGACGCCGCTCCAATGAATGTTAAAGCTATAACAAAAATAAACCGAGTAAGTCGCACCTTTGCTCGCCTTGCGCTTCCTTCTCGCCAAACGATACTGGATCAAACCCAATGTAGAGTGAGTACCTGCCCCCCCCCGCGGCCATGGACGATGTGACAGTCATAATAACAGCACTTCCTGTTTGATGATGTCACTTCCTGCCACAACATCACTTCCAGGTTAATGACATCACTTCCAATGGGTGCCGTTCTAAAATGTGTGCCCCAGTCTAAAAAGTTTGAATACCACTGGTCTAGATTAAGGCCTGTATTTCAGTTGATAGATGACATATTAAATATAACCTTATTAATATATTATTTCAATATTGCTCATGCTAAAACTGTAAATTAAAAATGAGTTTAAAAATCTTGTAGTATCTGGTTTGTAGGAAAATTTAGGAAGGGGGGGGTTCCTATGATGCTTCTTGCCCCTGGCCAAATTCCTGCTCTCACTGGCCCTATAAGTTAGAGCTCCATGTATGAAGACGTACATGGGAACTGCTGTTAGTGTAAAACATGGAAGCTTATGTGGTTGTGGGAGGCCAGGGGGCTTGTCTTTGGCAGGCCACTGCTCTCTTAGCTGTCCTGGCTGGCAGTTTGTTTATGTCCTCTTGAACTGTGGTGTTATATTGTTGCTGTTCATTTTCTTCTATGCTTAGTTTTTAGATGGTAGCATATTTTACTGTCATTAGCTGCATTGAGCTAAATGGCTCAATGCAAATGAAAAGGCATGGGTAAAAGTAAGACGAAAAGGAGAAGGCAGGGTTAAATTGTTCTAAAATAAGCAAAAAAAAAGGGACAACCAAGGGGGGGACAAATCCCCACCTAGTGAGAGGTCACTTCGTGGCTACCCTGTTGCCACTGCTACAGTATTCATCCCAGAAAACATCTGCAGATCTTCCCACCTTTAGCTCTACTGTGTGAAACCAACCAGTGACACACATTCTCAGTTTTGCTCAAACTCTACCTCCCATTATTCCTTTGCACATCACTTTTTTCTGGCTGTGACAGGGACGTTGCCAAATTAAAATGTTCCCTAATTCGCAGCCGTGAAAAAATGAATTCTGTCACTTGGCAACCAGTGGCATTTCTCGACTCTTTTCTCTTTGGGGAAATACTGCAGCACCCTTGACTAGGAAAACCTTTTTCTGAAATCAGACGACACAACGTCATCCTCAATCAGATCACTTGCGGTGGTGAAAAAGTGACAGCCCACTTACTGACCAAGTGGTTTTCCACTTGGAAGGCCACTTGATTTTCCACGGGCTCTCACTTTGCTTCACTGCTTAATTCAAAACGCTGGCAGTGATACTGAAAGCTTTTTACAGGGTTTTACGCAGTACAGTACATTCCTCCAGGGCCACCTTTTAATATTCACAGCCAACTTCAAAGTTACAGTATTTAATATATTCAAGATTCTTGAAATCAGTGTTGCAGCTTGTTTTTATACCTCACAATAACGATGGCAATGCTAAAGATCGCTGCGTTTTGTTTTGATATTATTCTTTCTATGTGGCCTTGGGTAACTGCAGAAGATACGTAGGAGATTTCTTTGCTGTACTCAGTAGGGAAATTCAGGGGGTTCGCCCAGGTTCTATAGAACCGGTTGTTAAAATGGCCGGGCCCCGCCCACTCGCTTACCTCATCTGGCTTCGGGTTTTTTTTTGGCTCCAGCTATGACATCATAGAACCGGTTGTTAATTCATTTGAATTGCACCACTGGCTGTACTGGGTAAATTCCGCAGGATTCTGCACTAGACAGACTCTTTGGATCGTGGCTCCCAGCCTAAAGAGCATTTTGCAAAATGATGCAAAAGAACAGCCTTTGAAAACATTGCAGCATTTTGCCCAGCCCTGGGTGGACCCAGCATTTTTTTTTGGCGGGAAATGCTAAATTGCTTAGGCAATTTTATGTTGCTTTCAAAGGCAACATTATTTTGATCCTTGAATTTATGTGATAAGGACATTCGGCCATTTCTGTGAGCTTTGAAGAGCTGAGTGGCATGCAGATTGAATAAACAAATAAAATAAATACCTTAAGGCCCCCAAATATAGCTTAGAATGATACTACTTCAGGCTCAGTTGTGACATTTTAGTGAGGATTTCCAAAGAAAGAAAATATTTGCATATGGAATGGAGTTTGTGGAGGGGGAGGAAGGAAATGAAAGGCGAGAGCTGGAATTTAGGCCTGTACATTTCTTTTTATTAAGACATCACATCTTGGAACTCCTAATCAAGGCAATGTAAAGAGGCTTGAAATCATTTTATCCTACTAAGCTAAGGCAGCCTGTTCAATTATCATCATAAAAGGAAATGGCTTTTGTTCTGCAGTTCTGTGCAATTGGTTTTCAATAATTACCTTTCTGTCTCTTTTCGCCATCTAGTTTACAGAAAAGATCATAATGCATGTACAGTTTACAGGGTTTTTTTTTTTAATGCCCAATACCTTTATAAGTGCTGGTAACTCTTTAGCTCTATGTTCGCTGCATATGTTATAGCTTTTGTGAACACCCTTTGCCTTTGACTGACACGGTCAGCGGTTCATCACATTTGCACCTCAGAGGCAATTGTTGCCCGCTCATGTGTGAAAGTACTAAAGTCTATTTAGATTAAGTTGCTCAGGATCATCATAGATTGGTAAGGGACAAATCACAACATTTCTGATGAAAGGAGACTGTTGTTACTTTCCACCTCACATAGACTTGAAAATGCCATCCAAAGACAGTTTTAAGCTCCAGAAAAGGATTCAAAATTAATCCTTTCAAGCTTAAATAAAAGTGTGATGACTATCAAGAAGACCAAAAATAAGGCTGGAGAAAGTGAGGGAATAGATGTTCTATAACAAGTTCAATTATGCAAAAAAAAAAAAAAAAAAAAGTTGAAGCTCTACAATGAAAAAGTTACATTTTATTGCATTAAACATATTTGCTGATGAGAGAAACAAGTGAACACGCACACACACATATACAGATGACAGGTATGCAAGTAAATCCTTGTACAATACTCTAGCTGTGAAGAAAAAACATTCTGACTTAAAATAAATATAATAATTTGAATAAAATATTTCCCAGTGATCAAATTATTGTTTTCAAAATAGATTCTACATCACTTATATAATAAATATGGGCAATAAAATGTGACAGCTACATTTATGTACATTTAGAGATAATCACATATGAGAATTTTCCAATAACGTGTGTGAAAATATGAGGCTTTGCAATACTTTTTCATTCTTGGAGAATGCAGTATTGTACTTACAGTATTTAATACTGCTAATAATGATGCTTAAAAACAACTTGTTAACATCCAACAAATAATTCAAATTGAGTAGATTGACTATTTCTGACTCTTTTTCTTTGGCTTCATTGACTTACTCTGACAGGTTTTTTTTTCAAAGAAAATCTTGGTTCTGATTTATTGTAAACATTAAAAATATTACAACACAGGAGCCTCTAAAAATGCTGCATGACAAATTTGGTATTAGCAGTTCTTGTGCCCACAGGAAAATTGTAGATCTAGGACAACATAAATGAGGACCGAGATAAGCAAATACCAGAAAGTAACAAGAAAATGTGGTCTCGATTCAAAGGCTGCTGAAATGCAGATGAATATGTAAGTTACAGATACACTTCAAAATAATCAGGTGATGCTTGAATTAAACAATGTAGCTACATACATTCCGAAGAATGAACAGATGTAGCTATGTACATTCTGATAGATGTGACTACTGAATATTGCAGGCAAACCCAGAGAGAATATTGCACTTCGTTGTTATGTGTTAAAGTTGCATTAAAGCTGAATGTAACAGTCAGATTTCTGTTACCAACTTCCACTTTAAATGTGGTGGTGCAATAATATAAGAATTAATGTGCAGCATGTGGACAGCTAGAGATTTATTAAAAGTAAAATAAAACAGCTACAGAAATAGGATACGGGAAATATTTTTTGAAAGCTATATGCAAGTTTAAACTACACTATTTTTTCCAGATGTCCAAATAACATCCAAATGGGTATTTTTCGTATTCAAAATGGTATAACAGGTATAATTTCAGCCTGCAATGCTTACGGCCTGTAGCCCAGTTCTGAATAATGTCATTTGATCTCCGATTCTACTGCAGATTTCACACCACAGAACAGGTGCTCCCTGTTTTCAGCTCCTTGAGAGAGGCTTACAGCAGGGGTGTCAAAAGTTAGGCTGCGGGCTGCGGGCCCACGGAAGCTCTTTATTCGACTCACATAATATTTGGGCTCTTCAGTCATTTGCAGCTAATGAGTTCCTACAGGAAAACAAAGTGCTTATTTCTTGCCATCATCTGCGTAATGATCTCATTTCCTGCTTAATGATGTCACTTCTGACCCTCAGTGGGTCCCATAAATGCTATTCGGCCCACTGTATGAAATGCATGTGGCTTAGAGCAGCAAGTCCCAACCTGGGAGTTGTGACCCTCTCCCCCCGCCCCGCCCAGGTTTTGCGTTTAAAAAATCCTCCCTCCTTAAGTGGAGTGGACGAACTGTAAAGATGCAAATATGCCTGTTGTTTTGGGGTTCTCTGGGCCATTGCTGCCGTCAACAGGGAGATGTACACGGCTTCTTACCTCCCTTTCATTGGGGGCAGAGGCAGCAGAGAGAACCCGGAAGCAATGGGTATCATCACTATGGATCTTGAGAAGGAGCCTACTCCTACCTTAAAGGGGCAGGAGATTGGGAACTTTATTGGGAAAGGGACAACAGATTTGATCAGCAGCGTGAAGTTCTTAGGTTTCACAGAAACCTAACGTCGTATCACACATTGTGGGAAGTTTGAGATTTAACTCTTAATTTCTCAGTGGTGCTAACTGCCTTCATGACATCCATGGGCTTTCCATCAATTTGTCTTAATCTGTCACTTTTCTTCTGCCTCAGAAAAGTACTACAAATCAATGGTAGATCAAATATCTACCATTGGTAGATCAAATGTGGTCAAATATTTGGCATGAAGACTGCAGTAAGGTTTATTTTTTTAAAAAAAAATAATTTAAAATGTGTCTTGCCCTTAGCAGTTTACAATGCAATAAAACTGAAAGGACTTGATCAGATAAGAATTAAAAACAGCATCAGAATTTATGGGCTTCACATGGTACGCATCCATAATGCCATAAACTGATGGAGCCACTTTGCTGTTCTAACCAAACTCAAAAGAAATGTTCCGAAAGGCGTTTAAGAATCATAAAGCACTTTTCTATGCTTAATTATGATACAGACAAAATAAATTATCATTAGTATGTACAAATTACATATTTGCAATATTTACATATTTATATGAATATATAATTATAGTAACAATTAAATACAGTATCATTTCAAGGAAGTCCTTCAGTAAATTCAACAGAAGCTATATTGTGGTTCAGTACTACAACCGTGTGCATTTAAGCCTAGGAACAACAGAAAGCATTCTCACAAGGTTGAAAATTTCTTGAAAATTTCTTGATAGGAAGCAGATACAACTGTAATTAAGAGTAAAGAGCAGAAATTGTATATTCTCAACCTGTAAATTTATATTTTATAAGGAATACAAATGATAAAAGGCTAGATTTAAAACTTCTTAGGTAGTCTGTAATCAATTGGGTGGGAAAAATCAGAAGCTCCAAATTCCTGTAAACCCCCCCCCCCCCCACACACACACACACATACAGGTCTCTGGAAATGTGAGATCTAAATGTAAAGCATGTTTGCAGCTACTCAGGAGAAGGTGGACATCTAGCTGCGCTGGTACAGGGGATGGGAGAAGGCAATGGGAGGGTGTTCCCAGGGAGGGAGGGGGTGTTTGTGGGCAAACTGGGAGGAGAATTGGAACCATGATAGGGGTGAGACCAACCTGGCTGACATAGGTTGGATCTTAACCCCGTGTAAAGGCCTGACCAGCTTTACATGGGCTGCTCAGATTTGCGCCTGTAAACTCTCAGGCGCAGATCTGAGATCTGACATCCCCATACTCCATGTTGCGCCCAAGCCTGCTCCTCACCTGTGCTGGATACAATGCAGGCCTCTTGGCCTGCCTGTTCCAGCACAGGTTAGGATTGCACTCTAAATCAATAAACATAGTGTCCCTATTCTTGAGAGAATGCTGTTTATAATGGCATCCTCAAAAGGCAGCATTCCCAGAACAATATAACCTTACATTCAGCGTTGTCATGCTGCTGGAACGTTGGGAGGGACGAACGGGTGAGCGGCAGCCCGCCCATTGCGTCATGCTCCATTTCGCCGTCTTCCCCGCCCCCGGCAGCATGACACCACTGCTTACATTCCATCTATGTACAACAAATTCTGACTCCTTGAAACATATTCTGATTCAAAGTAACCATACTTGCCCATGTGGCATCATCAATCAATCAATCAATCAATCAAACAAACAAACAAACAAACAAACAAACAAACAAACAGTATTCATACACCGCTTTTCAACACAAAGTTCACAAAGCAATTTTTAGGCAAAAATAAATAAAGCTAAATGGCTCCCTGTCCCAAATGGGCTCACAGTCTGAAAAAAAAAAAATTGCAGAACCCCACCAGCACCAGCCACTAGACACTGTGCTGGGGTGAAGGGGGACAATTAGACACTGTGCTGGGGTGAAGAGGGACAATTAATCTCCGCCTGCTATATATAGGAGGAGCGCCACTTGAAAAAGTGCCTCTTACCCAGTTAGCAGGGCTAATATCCACTGTTCTGATGTTTGTACTTTCTGCATATTATTTGGATGATGATGATGATGATGATGATGATGATGATGATGATAATAATAATAATAATAATAAGTTTATTATAATAATCTATTAAATACTGATTAGTAATCAATTAGTAATCAATTACCAGCAGGGCTCTTCTTACGTTCTTATGTTCAATTACTATGTGTATCAACTATGGGGATGCCTGTAAAAACACAAAATAATCCATTCTGCATGTCTTTGATCTCACCAACAGTAGGCAATAATGTAAAGTAGGCCTGGGGGAATGCAAACAATGACATCACACTACTCAGTATAGGTCACCATCATGAAGGTAGAAGTAACAGGAGGCGACATGCCTTAAGAATTAATGCTGGCTAGGTGAAGCCAGGGGGCGGGCTTAGCAGCCATGTTGGTTGACTCAAAACAATCCTCATTCCAAGCATTTCAGATTGCTTTGCTCGTACTGTTTAGGATTGAATAGTTTATTCCTTAAATAAAAACTTAAGAAAATAAAAACGTGATCATGTAGAAACATTATTGGTAACCTTATTATGATGTAATATGCAATTACAAGGTTAAATTCCTCATAATTATATTACTAAACATACCTGACGAAATGCTACTTGCTGTCTATTTAAACTCAGATTGCACTGTTTTGACAGACTTTATTTAAATCTACACAAGCAAAAATAAAGTGTGAACGGGAAGGAAAGAAAAAAAAGGGGAGGGAGGGCAAAAATTAAATAAATATATAGGAAAATTACATTAAAATCTCTTCATAACACAAGTAGTTGTCAATATGAGAGTAATTCTTTTTTACTTCTAGACTATTAAGAGTATTTTTTTAAACTTCTACACTCACCCCTCCCCATAAAACAAATTCTGTTAATGTTCAGAATTTCGAAAATATTACAGTAGAAAATGGAAGGCAGGAAAAAAAATGTAAACGGGAAGGGGAAAAAAAGGAGGGGGGAAATATTTTTTTTTACCTTCTAGAGTCTTGATGCTGTAGCCAGTAAGCAACGCCAAGATGTTGCTGTTCCCTGTGAGGATTGGCTAGAACAGTGCAGGAGAGGAGTGTTTTCCACTGCAAGGCAAGGCTTCTTGCAAAACGTACAGATTTGCCCCCGCCCCTTAGATCTGCCTCTGGCTGTAACACGTAAAAGCAACTACCACTTACTCCCACACAGGCCTCCTCCCCCCCTCCTGATTACCAAGCTTGTGGAAGCTTCTCTCATTTCTCCTTTTTAAAGCAGTGGCTTATATAGACAACTTCAACAGCTTGAGCCAAGGGATCATATAGTTGGACTAGGCATTCATTTCAAAAATGTAACACACTATAGTTTTTTTTATACATAGCATAAAGGTAAAAAAAAAACCTATATATGCAATGTTATCTTCATTTTAGATGTCAAAAGGGTTTTGTGGCTCCGGAGGTTTTCTTTTCTCCGGAAAACGGGTCCAAATGGCTCTTGGAGTGTTTAAGGTTGCCTACCCCTGTTCTAGACCATTAACAGTGGGTGTCTGAAAATGGTGAATAAGACTGCTAGGAACAACAAGAAATTACACAGCTTCAAAAATAATGCACTCACTGTTTCAGTGAATTGTAGTTTTATTGAACCGATGTAATGTGAATACATGAATCTTTCCGTGGAAATTAAATCTCATTTTTCGTACAGCGATTCGCACACCCGTATGCAGAACACGCAGGCATGATTAAAAAGGTTGAGATTAACTTTTACACAGGTGCAAGGAGATTTTTATTTGTGAATTCGCAGCAATCCTCCTTGGCGGCAATGATCTGAGTCAACCATATTGGTTGACCCATGTGGCTTCAAGAAAATGACGTCATGTCTCCTCCTGTTACTTCTACCTTCATGGTCACCATTCTCAACTGCCTCCACCATCTTGGCCCAAACTTGTAGTTCTGTCATATGACTACTACGTGTCATCTTCGAATACACAAGGCACTGCAAATCAAAACAATCAGTCAGGGTTAAACCTCTGAAAATAATTTGCCATGCTGCTACTCAAATGATTAGAGTTTATCCAAGCTGAATTTGCCATTATTTTATTCAGTACAATGCTTTTTCTCATAATGTAAGAAATCTAATTCTTAGTATGTTTTATGACCAGGCATTTTTTTAATCCATGGGAGACTTTTGTTCAGAAACTGAAAACAGTAGGGTTCCATTTATTTTCCGAAGTTTTTAATTATGAAAATCAATGTATTTAGACTAAAATGCTGGAAGAATCAATGGATTTTGACCCAGACACAAGTTGTATGAAACATTATTACTTGGTAGAAAGCATATTGTTCTTGATTTAAATTGTGTTTGGATATTTAATTGTTGTTGCTTTTGGCAATCTTTTGGAACTCAGCAGCTACCTTTTCAAATGCAAATGAGTCAAGGATAAATATCAAAGGAGAAAACAATTTTAATCATTTAACTGATTTGTTTCACACACGTACACACACACACACACACACACACACACACACACACACACACTCTTAGAAAGAATATGAACAATATAAAGTGAGATTCAAAACATTATCTGATAAATATGGCAGTGGTTCTAAGACTGCATCCACACCTGTGTTTATGTTTACTCAAATGCCTGTAATTGAATGGTAAGGCTACAATATAAGCTTCCTATTCAAATTCAATCCATCAATAAAATAGTTTATTTGAAGATCAGCTTGCAAATATCCAACACTCCACAGTTCTAATGACTGTACTTTCTGCATATTATTAGGATAATAATCTATTAACCCAGTGGTTCCCAAACCTCAGTCAAGAGCCAATTTCAGATGAGTTGTGAAGCACCTATAGCAGCCATATTGAAAATATGGGAGGGTGGGACACCCTGGAAAGGGGGGGGGGCTGTGTAGTTGTTTTGCTTGTGTCAAGATTGTAAATAGGATTTTTTTCCTTTCCGATTCACTTTGCTGTTGGAAAATGGCTGCAAAATAGCCATTCTGAGGAAAGCAGCAGGCTCTGGCATCATAATGACGGCACGTCCAGCCTCTATATAATATCACTTCTGGTGGTCCCAGACAGATTATCATTCTAAAAAGTGGGTCCCAACGCTAAAATGTTTGAGAACCACTGTATTAATCATTTTATTATATAAATCAACTATTAAATACTGAATAGAAACCAACGACTATATGTATCAACGATGGGGGTGCCTGTAGTTTTCATTTTTGTTTAGCAATGGCTTAGATAACAATTGAAGTTGATTCCTTTTGTCCTATACATCAAGAAGTCCTCTAGTTCCTGCAAGTTTCATGGCTGGAAAATAGCAAAGTGAAAACCCCGAAAATGAGGCATATAGTGAAACAAACAAATGGAGACAGGAAACAATCTCTCTCTCTCTCTCTCTCTCTCTCTCTCCCTCCCTCTCTCTCTCCCTCCCTCCCTCCCTCTCCCTCTCTCTCTCTGTGTGTGTGTGTGTTGTAAACCTTTAGTACCTACGTTGAGTATTCTCTTTCGAAGATAAAGTGTTGTGCAACACAGAACCTTTTATTTCAACCTATTGCACTAATAATATATTATTAGTGAAAACAAAATAGTGAGGTCTCTGTATGCCAAGAAGTAAACAAAAAAGGCAAAACAATTCCCTGGCATTGCAGAACATTGTTCTGATTTATTTATCTTCATTTCTTGGGACTTGGCCAGACTTTAGCATGTGCACAACAATGGAGGCAAAACCATATGGATAGGAATGTGTCCTGAATTCGGCTCCTTAAAACAAACCAAATGAGTGTGTGTGTGTGTGTGTGTGTGTGTGTGTGTGTGTGTGTGTGTGTGTGTGTGTG
>JAJKFI010000012.1:88321-103823 GCA_029204185.1 Lerista edwardsae
GTGTGTGTGTGTGTGTGTGTGTGTGTGTGTGTGTGTGTGTGTGTGTGCGCGCGCGCACGTGTGTCCCCTCCCTTATAATTCCAAATTAACTAGAATGGGTCTGCAGTTAGGCATCTACATTAGCATTATTATATGTAATTTAGATATTCATTGTATAACTGACCTGTTGGCAGTATCATACAAGCACATCACAATGCATTACTGTGACATGCAGGGTCTACTTTTAAAGCAAAGATGCTTTGAAAAGTCAGCAAGTCAGCAAATTTCAAGGAGGCAGGTTCGGCTCACTTATGTATACGTGGCATTTCGATGTACTATTCCAGAAGAATAAAGACCCTTTTCAGAGTCTGGTTATGATTGCTGTTTTCATATTAATCCAAGAGTTATCTGGCTACACTTTTGGCAAGCATGATACCTAACAGTGCATTCTGTTTATTGCAACTTTTCTCTTTCTACCCTGTCCTCTAGCTGTCACACTGTCACTTCATTTTACATCCAAACTTGCCAAGCAAGAGCAAACCCCGTATGGAACTATGCTTCTGAACACAGATTGCACTCCTGGATGTTGTCCGTTACACAAAAGGATGCTTTACACATCACAAGGCCTGAGTCCAGCTCTTGGCACTGCAGACAAAATTGTGCCTCTTGCAGTTATGAGCCAGGACCGTACATGAATCCATAACAGTCAATGGCCATTGCTTTTTGTCCAAAGAGCCTGGAGGATGCATTTCCCCAGTTCAACAAGTGAAAGGTTAGGAATTGCCAACTGTCAGAAAATAAAAAAACAAAACAACACTGGCCTGTTCTTGGGCTTTTAACAGCAGTCTGGTAGGCCGAAATCAACAGATGAAGCTTTTCACAGCATGGGTATAAGTATTTTCAGCGGTTTATATCTGCACATTAAAACCGAGACAGAAACTGGTAAGCAAAGTTGACAGATCAACTTGTGAAAACCCAAGCAGATGGCAGAGAGCTCCAGAAGGGTCTTTCCAGCTGGAGAATGGGCAAAATTACAAATGATGTTCATTGCAAAAAGGCATAAAGTGGTATACATTTGTGGAAAATGTGGTAACTTCACATATACTGTACAGGTACATACATTGCTGAGGTCCAGTAGTGTTCCTATGGGAGGGTAGACAGCTAAGTTTTCAAGGAGCCTTCACTTGCCGTATAAACCACTCTTTGCCCTCGCTGTCATAGCCAGTCTTCACAGGGAAAGCAACACCTTGCATTGCTTACTGGCTACAATGGTGAGGGAGAGGAAACATTTACATGGCAAGTACAGCTCCTTGCAAAATGTAGCGCTCCCCCCTCCCCCCTCGTAGGGATACTACTGCTGGGGTCTGAACTGGTGGTGACAAACCCAGAAAGAGAACTTGGAATTAGGTGGATACCTCAATGAAAACATCAGTACAGTGTGCACCAGTTGTGGAAAAATAATCCATTTCCATGCCAGAAATTATTAGGAAAGGGACTGAAAATAAAAGTGTCTTTTACACTAATCTCTGGTGCAGTGACACTTGGACTACTGTCTGTCTGTCTGTATGTCTGTCTCTGAGGGCGCAATCCTAATCTGGAGTAAGGCTGGCACAGTTAGGTCAGCAAAGTTTGGCCGGCACAAGGGCCACCCTAAAGTATGTTTGGACCAGTCTCTGAGTCAGAGAGGCCAACACAGAGATGTGCGCCACCCTCCTTGACTCAAGAGTGGTCCAAACGTATTTTTCAGTGGCCCTTCTGACAGCCAAACTTCGCTGGCCTAACTGTGCCGGCCTAACTCCAGGTTAGGATTGTACCCTGAGTGTGTGTGAAAAATTATATCAGAGTCTGATGCATCTTCCCTTAGAGGAAAGGCTAAAGCATTTAAAATTCATTTGCTTATTTAAAAAAATATGACTAAGGGGCTACATGATAAAGATTCAAAACATGATATGAAGGAGATGAATAGTCGTTTTCTCTCTGATAATAACAGGTCATCCAAAGAAATTGATTTGAAGGTGATTCGTGACAGACAGAGGAAAGTACTTCTTCACACAGTACATAATTAGTTGATGACATTTGCTGCCACATAATGTGGTGATGGTCATTTTCTCTCATTGCTTTGAATTTGACAAATGTACTGTATGCCATGGTAACTGAGTCTGCCTTCCATGTTGAGAGGCAGTAGAGGCCAGAATACCATGGTTGCGGTGGGACAATAGCAGTGAGAGCAATAGTCTTTATGCTTTGTGTGGATTTCTTAGAGCCATCTGGCATGCCAGTGTAGGCAAGGCTGGCTTTAGGCTGATTGGATTCAGTTGGGCCCCCTGTCTGAGGGGACCCTGTGTGAGGCTAGCTAATGAATCACCCATAGTCACAGCTGGCACTTAGCACTTCGGCTTATGCTCTCCTTCAGGTAATTCTCCATACAGAGGCATTGTGAGGCTGGTGCACAAAGTGGAGCTTCGCAGGAGGAGGGCCCTCTTGCCTGCCCCTGCATCCGATTGGCTTGAAATTGGGTCACTCCAGAAGCAGTTGGTGGTGACTCGATGACATAATAATGTCGGGTGCCGCGCTTCACACCTGTGCACCAAGCGTCATCAGTCCAGGTCCCACCACTTCTCATTGTAAATAGGTAGGCCATGCAGTGGGGGGGGGAGGGGTTGACACTAACTCTATAGGCCCTGCAAAAAATGTTTCACATCAGGTCCTGCAGCTCCTAAGGGCGGAATGCTAGACTTGAAGAATCCTTCGGTCTGATCTAGCATGGTCCTTCTTATGTTCTTGCCATTTTGTTTCCTTCCAGTTAGTTTCCTTCATGAGTTAATGAAGAGTACACGGAAAAGACAGTACAGTACAGTTTTTCTTACACAGATGTCATCCGGAATCCTTGTGGAAGCCATTTCCAGGTCTCTTGTGTCAATTATGAAGCAGCTTTTCCAAGCTGGGCTATCCATACAAGTTATCCTCTTAAATCAGGTTTAATATGAAATGGAGATCTCTGGTCTATAAAGAGAGACCTGACACTGCTTTTACCACCACCACCCAGTAGCAGTGAGGTGTTCCTTTCTTCCCATTCTGTCCCCCCCTTCTGCTCCCCATCCCTCCAAAATTACAGTTTTGAATTTGTTTTCTCCATCTCTCAAGCAGGACAAAAGAAAGGTGGACAAGCTGATGGTATTTGTCATCTCTGTGAGGGCTAATGCAATGGAATAGATTTTATGCTTGGCAATGCTGTCATTGGAAACCCTGTCTTTATTATTAGTGTTATTCTTGTTATCAAAGCCAAGATTTTGCAGGTGATTCCTGAGTCAAGATTCCTGAGGTGAATGCGGAAAGAGTTCTCTCTTTGGACGAAGAAGAGTGTATTGCAATGGGTTGCATTATCTGTCACAAGGTGACTGACAAAACTGCCTTTTAACACATTGGATACCATACTATTGTATAATTGTCTGTCTATAGTTTAATAACATCAGTGTGGGCTCCAGAGGCTAATCATTTTGCAGGGCATGGCGGAAGGGCTGTACGTCACCCATTCCTGTTTGGTGTAGGTCTTTTTTCTCTCCCTTCCATGGAAGAACAATCCTCTAATTGAGGGTTTCATTTTGTCAAAACACTTTTCATAATCATCTTTATGCAGAATGGCTATGATGTCATCTCGCTGCTGCAAAAGAAAGAGAGAGAGAGAGAGAGAGAGAGAGAGAGAGAGAGAGAGAGAGAGAGGCAAAGGGAAATGCAGGCTGACAAGTGAATCCCAAGTGACAGCTGTGTATAGCTACGAGGAGGATCTTCAACCTAGCAAATGAACGATGTAATGGGAAAACTTTTTCCTCTCTTGGGATGAAAAGTCACTCACTACTTAGGATGCTTCCATCACGTGCCAATGGTTACACCTTCTGGAGTCATTGTAATAATGCACAATAATATCATAAGAACACAAGGTGCAGAAGAGAGCGACAAAAATGATTACGGGGCTGGGGCACCTCCCTTATGAAGAAAGACTGCAGCGTTTGGGGCTCTTCAGCCTAGAAAAAAGGCGCCTGAGGGGGGACATGATTGAGACATACAAAATTATGCATGGAAGGGATAAAGTCGATAGAGGGATGTTCTTTTCCTTCTCTCAAAACACCAGAACCAGGGGACATCCGCTAAAACTGAGGGTTGGGAGAGTTAAAACAGATAAAAGGAAGTACTTTTTTACCCAGCGGGTAGTTAATCTGTGGAACTCTTTGCCACAGGAGGTGGTGATTGCATCTGGTCTTGATGCCTTTAAGAGGGGATTGGACGGATTTCTGGAGCAGAGGTCCATCGTGGGCTATAGGCAATGATGGATTGTGCAACTTCCTTACAAAGGTGGTGGGCTACGGGTACCAGGTGCAAGGGAGTGGCAACAGGCTACAAGGATCTTGTTGTCTCATACCTCCCTGGGGCACCTGGTGGGCCACTGTGAGATACAGGAGGCTGGACTAGATGGGCCTTTGGCCTGATCCAGCAGGGCTCTTCTTATGTTCTTATGTTCTTAAGAAAAGCCTTGCTGGATCAGGCCGAGGATCCATCGAGTCCAGCTTCCTGTATCTCACAGTGGCCCACCAGATGCCTCCAGGAACACACAAGAGAACCAGATACTTTATCTCGCTGCCACTCCCCTGCGTCTGCCATTCTGGGGTAGCCTATTACCCTTGCACCACCCCCAAGGAAGAGACCAGACTGAGGTTGGGGTTTAACTTTATTAAGCACAAGTGACCAGATTTTAAGTCATGAAACCTACTCAACACAAAATCCCTCCCTCGCCACTTTGGGGTAGGCAATTACTCTGACTGCAAAGGTTGTGATACCAGCAACAAATGCCAAGCAGCAGAACTTCTTTTCTCATTTGTCATTCATTTGGTTCCCCCATATTTATTTAAACTTTAAAATATAGCATTTAAAAAAAACTGCCAATGGTTTATGGAACTCCAAAGATGTCTTTCCTCTTTAAATTTTTAACCAGCAGCCTGTGGATTATTAAAGGAAACCCAAAAGCCTGGCAGGCAATTAACCTAGTATGCTTGCAGTTAAATTGGTTTAACCCCAGTGAAGTCCAACAAAAAGAAATCCAAATATTTCAGCTTAACTCTGGTGTGTGGTTCAAGAAGTATCATAAAGTGAATTAGCATTCACTTTACCTTTTGCATATGTGGAAAATGCATAGGACTGTGTGCATTTAAAACATTACATAATTCCCTCCCAAGTATCTTGATATGTATTCATAGTCTCAAAGTTTCATAGTCTTTACATTGCTTGTACATTTCTGTACAATCAGGACTGAATTTACCTGTCAGATATCTTATTGAGAGAATCACGATTCAGATGATTGTGTTTTAGGAGCTCCTATGTGAGCCTTTTGCTCCAGTTCTAATAGGGCCTTATACTGCTGGATCTAGCATTCCGGTAGTGTAAGGTTGTTTATGGCTGTTGCAAAGCCTAATATACCATTCCACATGGCCTAGTCACCAGTGCAATCACAGTAAGCACCGGGTCCATAAACCACCTGTCAGTCCACATCCTCCAGTGCCGGAGCACAGGGGTGGGGGTAGGTGGGAGGAAAGCAAGGAATGAATGAATCGAGGAACAGGGAAGAGATCCGGGAATGGAGGAGGGCAGATCGAGGCCAGGAAGGGGGCAGTAGCAGTGCCACCAATAACCTATCTCCATTCTTGGCCTTGATCCATTGTCCTTGCTCCGCTTGGACGTGCACAAGTTATATAGCTGATGCAGGGCCAAGGAGATCCAGTCAAATGGGTCTACTCCTGAGCAAGGGAAGAAAAAGTTCTCTTACATGAAGGAGACTTTCAAGGACTGGAACTCCCTGCAGGGTGCAGCATGGTGTGGTTGCATCTCTGCTCAGAAGTTGTGTAGGATTGAGCTGCCTACATGAATTTGTCCCAGCCTACTGAAATCTCCTTTGCTACTGAAATCTTAAATAGTTCCTCAAAGATCAAACTAAGATTTCAAGATCACTGAGTTTTATGTATCTGGAAAGAAATACGAATTTTAAAAAGAACAAATAGACAAATGAGGCAGGAATTCTATCTTTGAAAGAAGGGATTTTTAAAGAATTGTTCAAAACCACCGGGTTATATTAAATGTAGGTCTCATGTGAGACAGTATGGGTCAGATTTACTCCCTAAACCTTTGAAGAAAGACAGAGGGAGGGGTAGGGACAACTCTGAGGACACAATCCTAACCTGGAGTTAGGCCAGCAAAGTTTGGCCGGCACAAGGGACACTGTAACATTTGAACCACTCTCAGAGTCCAAACAGAGTCCAGACGTGTGCCATCCTCCCTGACTCAGAGAAAGCACTGCCCGAGAATGGTCCAAACATGCCCTTGTGCTGGCCAAACTTAACTGGCCTAACTGTGCCAGCCTAACTCCACGTTAGGATTGAGCCCTGAGCCTAATCAAGCTCACAATTATGTAATTGGGAACATGAGCATTCTTAGCTTGGAATTGTGCTTGAAGGTATAAAGATTTAATTTTGAATATCAGTTGAATGTTCTCTAAATTAAATAGTTTTACCTGAGCCTGTTCTGAAGGATCAGGAGAAACTCAGCCCTCACTAATTTTGTTTCCACAATAATTTATGCTAGGGTAAAAGGCAAGGGGAGCTAAATTGGTTGTTAATCCCCAAACCACCTGCTCATGTGCAGCAAGTGTTGGAGAAGCCTACAGGATAGAGCCTGGTTATTTGCAAGTCATATGACAGATGAAGCTGCCAGTTCAGCATTGGTTTTATTTATTAGATAACATCTTAAAGTAAAATCTACAAGTCCCAAGAGCTCTTCAATATTATGTTGTATGCACCTACAGGTGCCTGTATATGTATACAGTAATGCCTCAGTAACACAGGGGGTTGAGAGAGCCTGGAGTTACGCCAGCACAGTTAGGCCAGCAAAGTTTGGCTGGCACAAGGGCCACTGTCAAGCACATTTGGACCACTCTCTGAGACAGGGAGGGTGGCGCACATCTGTGTTCTGGCTCTCTGACTCTGAACATACTTTATGTTCTTAGTCAGAGTGCTCCAAACATACTTTACGGTGCCCCTTGTGCCAGGTTAGGATTGCGCTCTCACATCGCATTCCTATAAAAGATACATTAACAATATGACTGGTGAGAATACACTGTTCTCATTGGCTAGAATAGCTGTCAATCAATCCAAGGTGAATAGAACTGTAACAAAATGTCACTAAAGGAAGGGATATTATTGGAGGTATTATTGTGCATGCTTTTGTGCCAATTATGTATGCATTTATTTTTAAAGGGAATACAGTTACTATGTCCTAAGAATATTTACAGCCCTATCCTACCCAGGATTGTGCCGGTGTGCCCAGGGGTTTATGACAGCAGACCCCAGCCATAAAATTGCATTTTGGGCTAGAGTGGGGTGGGGAGGGGGAAGACCCAGGGCAGGGTGGAAGATGGGGAAGGGGGCCAACTAATCGGTAACTGGGGAAGCATCATGTGCTGAATTTCTGCCTGAACGCATTCCTCCCCAGCTCAATGTCAAGATGAACAGCCGAGGGAAAATGTGGGTACATGGAGCCTTCTAGTCAAAGCAAGGATAATATACAAGACTATACAAAATCTTTCTTGCTTTCATGGCAGGGAAATTAAGGTGACCGTCTTCATTTTCCATTTCCCATATAATACTTTTAGAAGCACAAGTGAAAATAATAAGCACATTAATCTTAAACCAACATTTTTTCCCATATATTTGAATAAGTTCCAAGGAATGAGAACTGTTTAGTTATAGACAACTTTGTTAAAGTACATTAGAGGAAGAGTGGGGTAAGAAATGTTTCATGTGGACTGTTGAAAAAATGTGAGGTCAAGAAACTAATATTGAGCCGTTTGGTTTGGTGCACAATTGCAGAGATTCAAGAATGGAGCCTATTTTCATTGTGCTTAATTGACTGAACTGTACTACTGAGGAACTGGTCTTTATCATGGGAGCCAGATGTGTGCTGTGGAGAAAGTAAAACGATAAGCCTACAGATGTGAATGCATTTTCTTACCTGGCACCTTCCTTTCGACAGTACACAGTATTCTAGTGGCCTAAGAAACCAAGCGATTTAATTATCTGCCTGCTCTTATCTAACCAGCCCAGGAATGGCATAATGAAATAGATGAACCTGACTTTCAACAATTACTACTATTATTTTAAAGCAAATTTCCTAGTAGCACATTTTCCTGTAAGAAAGACATTCATTTGAGTCTGACATGCCCAAACATGACAAGATTTTATCCTGCTGCACAAAACCCCATAGCAAAAGTATGTGCATTTTTTTAAAAATCCTGTTCAAATTCCATTTCTGGTGCAAGACATAATTATAGTCATCTTACATTGACAGAGGCAGTTAGACCAAAATGGAAATATCAGGGTTCTATGTTCCATTCAAACTATGTATCTTTTTCTACTGCTTAAGTTTGCTAGTGGGCAGTGCAATCCTAACCCGTGCAGGAGCAGGCCGGCCAGCTGGCCTGCACTGCAAGCTAAGAAGGGTAGGAGGCAACTGGAGCTCACCACAGGGCAAAGGGACTTTTGTCAGCTCAACGAGGCTACTTAAACCTGCACATGCTAAATAGCAGGTGCAATTCTGTGGCCTGGTGTAGCCCAGAGCAGGATCATGCAGCCAGGAGACAGAGATTAGGATCTAACCTAACAGCCAGATCCTGACCCTTCCCAGGCCACCCCGCTCAAAGGGCCACTCTGCCCTCCCTTGCCCTGTTCTGGCTCCCCCAGCTCCCTCCCATCTCCCCCCCTAACCTCCAGAGCCCCTGCATTGGCTGAACTCAGCCAGTGCGAGGACGACTTATCAAGTGGACCCCATGGCATGGCTGGGTTGGCGCGGCTTCATGTGCTGCCACCAACCCAGCATGTCCTGGGCTGGTGCGAATATGCCTTTTGGCACGTTTGCAACAGCCCTGGGCCAACACAAGCAGCATGCATCAGTCCAGGGCACAGCTTAGATTGCTCCCTTAATTCCACAAATGCTCAGGTTTATCTCATTGAAAACCATTTGTTGACTGATCAGATTCAGTGTTGACTCATTAAATTCAATTTGTGTGGCATTGTCCCCTGCTAACTGGGCAAGAGGCACTTTTCCTAGTGGTGTTTCTCTTATGTTTAGCAGGGGGAGAGTAATTGTCCCTCTTCACCCCTGCGCAGTCTTTCTAGTGGCTGTTGCTGGTGGTTTGCCTTTTTTTTTTTTTTTAGATTGTGAGCCCTTTGGGACAGGGAGCCATTTAATTTTATTATTATTACTATTTGCCTGTAAACCGCTTTGTGAACTTCATGTTAAAAAGCGGTATATAAGTACCTGTTGATTGATTGATTGATTGATAGTATAGACTACACCAAATTAATGAAGACAGGACATGCACCTGCGTATTTGCTCCTCCATTTGAGTGGTGTGGTGGATGTTTCCTACAGAGTGGAATCCTGAAAGCAAGTTCATGATTAACAACATACAGTGCTTCATGTCTCACTTGGAGTATCCTTTCATGTTATGTTTTTTACTTGGGTGCTGTTAGCTTGGCTATGAAATGAACACATATTGAGTCATATATTCTGTTTTTGTGTCATAATACATGTACTTTGGTTAGATGTTGAAACAGTCTGTGAATACCAGAGTAATATTTTCCAGGGATCACACCTGTCTTCCTGCACTAACACTTTTGCACTTAAACCCAGCCCAATGATCTGCCTATTTCAAATATTAGTTTGAACATTAAGGAAACAAAAAAATCCAGACATTGGATGTGGACCAGGTGAATGTCTTATTCTGAGTAAGGTATAAAATAATTGTTGGGTTCAGATGGTGGTCTCTTGATTGGGCTTCTCAGGCAGAAGACTTCTCAGTCTTAAGAAGGGGCTTCTCAGGCAGAAGACCTTGTTGAGTAGAAGGAGTTTGTTCAGTTTTGTGGGCTATGAAATCAAGGACTGTAAGCTGCACAATCAGGTTACAAGTCAACAACGTACTAGGGCGGCCTGCATGCAATACAGGCATGCCCCTGTATCTGGGAAGATCTGTTACCACTTCCTGTTGGCCATGTTTTTTTTTTTCCAAGTGTTCAGGCTGCAGAGAGACAGCATGCAACGTGCTATAAGCCTGTAGGCTTATAACTATCCATTTTCCATTTCCATAACCTTTATTGGCATACATAAATTAGATAAAACAAATCGACACAGGAATTGTCAATTTCTACGAGGTAAGGTATGGGGAAAGAAGAAAAGGGGGAAATGGAAATCGAAGAATAGTGAATCACGATGCAGGGGTTAATTTCAGAATCGCAGCTAAGAAGCTCGTGACAGAAGTTGTAAGGGGAGAAAAATCACTCAGAAAAATAGGGAGAAGGTCTGCAAAGGAGCTAGAAAGGGAAGACAGCCAGGGTTTCAGATACAAATTACGAAGATATTGATGGGTTGGACAATGGAATATTATATGTTCCAAAGTGTCCGGAGTCTGGTGACAAAAGAGACAAATTCTTTTATCTTGTGGAGTTTTGGAAAAGCGGCCATAATGAATTGCCGATGGAAAAATATTAAAGCGGGCAAGCATAAAGGCTCTTCTCAAGTTAGGATTAGTCAATAAACTAAAATAAATATTTGGCTTATAACTATCTATACAGTACAAGCAAGAAGATTTTAGCCCCAGTAAGACTTTAAAACATGTGAATGGGCATAAGTGGGGGGGGGGGGTCTGTATGTCCACAGATCCAAGGATTACTGAATCTAGGGATACAGTGGTCTGCCTGAACTACCAAGGCAGAATTGGAATTAATCCTTTCCTAAGATGGTTTTCTTAGATGGTCTATGGCTGCATGTGGGCTTGCTTGCCCAGACCAGACACATGGCTCAAGTAGAAAAGTGAAATGGAGAGATCTGGCAACATGCCACCCAGCCCCATGCTAAATAAGGACACACTGACGCCATGAGCATGCACATCCTGCCCCTCTCCTTATTCCTGAGTTTCATCTCACGCCTGCTTCATCATGTTCCTTTGAATATTTTAAAGTAGTATTTGAACCACCCATATGCAAAGGGAAGTTCAGACAACCCTTCCCCCCCCCAAGCAATTTTTCCAGTGGTGCTGGAGCATGAGAGGAGGGGGCAAGGCCCTCCTGCACACATCCTTAATCACCTGGGACTGGGTGGCAAAGTAGCACCCAACTCTGTCCAGTATAAAGCATTCCAGGCTTCTTAGGAAAGAAATGAAAGGAGTTAATCTTAAATATTTATTTCCATAGTCTACGTAGATCTTCCTTGGTTATTTATACTAAGGATGCATTTTAAAACTTGCCTAGAGCAATGAATCCCTCGAATTAGTATGAACCATGCAAAGATCATCAGCGAGCAGGTCTGAGGACTGAGCTCAGATTTAGGCTCTGATTGATTAAAATGAATGCCGCTTTAATGAGACATCACATTCCTCATCTTACTGTCGAAAGGGCATGCTTTTTCTTTTTTAAAACTAGAGAATATGAGTAGGAATTTTCAAGTGTGCTCAGAGTCGCTGGCTGGAAATGTATGCCTCCTGCTTCCTTATCTGCAAGTAGCACGCTCCCATTATGGAACAGGTCAAGCATTCTTCTTGCCTAAGCCACATTAGTTTCCTCGGAGGGCTGTCCTGAGGTCTCAGAGTGTTTTGCTGCAGGGCTAATGGAAACAGGACAGCAAGAATGTCACTAAGTATGAGAAGGAAGAAAATGTTTAAGGCCTAATCGGTTGTTCTCCAACGCTGCAATAAACCTCCAGAATGATTCCAACCGAGGAAACGACTTACTCCGTATAACTGTGAGGTGAATAAAATGACAAAAGAGAAGGAAAAAAATGGTAATGTAATAATGGATAGGCTGCGCATCACAACTTAATGGAGCAATGCGGAGGAAAAGAAATACATCGGCTTGATTTTACCAAGCAGCTAAGCTGTTAAAGGCCAAATTCAACACATTTAACAGTGCAGTCCTACAGTGCCACGCATTGCTGGCACAGGGGGGTTGAGCCGGCACTGCGTGCCTAGCGCTGATGTGGGGGTGCTGATCAACTGCCCCGCATCACTGCAGGGCTGGCTCTGTGGCGCCCATGCAGCGCCTCCCTGGCCGAAGCCAGCCAGCGCAAGGGAGGCACCATGACAGCGTGCCCCGGGGATTGGCAGGAGGAGGGCGGGAGGAGGGCGGGACATGGGCAGGCCTCAGATTCGGCCATAGGGCTGAATCCTAGGCCTGCCGGAGAGGCCACATGGCCCCGATTCAGGCCATGCAGTCTCCTCGGATCTGCGCTTGCTCTTTAGTGGGCACAGATCCGAGGAGCGCATAGGGGAGGCTGGAGCCTCCCTAACCCAGCATCAGATATGGTGCTGGCTGGCCAGCCTTGCCATTCCTGCGCTGGGTTGTATTGGGTGAGATCCTAAGAAGCATCTCCCAAACTCTGTCTAACAGACACAGAACTCAGTCCTAAATCTGTCTCACCACAGGCAATACATTTGTACCGCCCAGGCAACTGTCGCCCATGGTGCCATATAGTGCCTCCAATGCTGTCAGCAAGCCAAAAACATGCAACAATGCTTTTTACACATTTACCTTTGGAAAATGTCAAAATCAACAACATTTTCTCCCATGCTCAGCACAAGGATCACCTGACTGGGTTTTTGCCCCTGTGGCCCACCTCCTCCAGGACTGGTTCATCACTGCAGACTGCCTCCATTTGCTGATGGAGAGGGCGAGAGGAACTGCTGCCCTTCCTGGGAAGCCCAGGGCAGGGAGCAGTACAGGGCTGTGCTCCAGAGCCTCCAGCGACCTGGTGCCAACTCCGATGACATTTTCCACAGGGAAGTAAAACGAAGCCTTGTGAGATTCTAGGCCCAGACTCACACCTCAGATGTCTGGAGGAGATCCCAGGCCTAGTGGTGGTCTCTGTAGGCCAGCTAGGATCACCACCTGGTGCCCTGCCAGTCTGGTTAGGCCCCCTGCATACTTGTGTTCCTCACTGGGATCGTCCAGAGGCAAGGATGGGAATGGGCGGAAGAGAGCTAAAAAGGAGGCCTGGCCACTCCCAAGGAGGCAAGACTACTCCAAGGTGGTGGAGGAGGATCAACGGGGATGGCCAATCCCCCCCCCCTTGCAGCTATCTCTGTGGGCAGAACAGGGCCACCTTGGCAGATGAAAGCCAGGGAAGCCTGGACCCAGAAGGGTGCGGACCTCTCACTAAAGCCCCATTCCCTTGCATCATGAACACTGGGATTACCCCCAGAGCCGCCCTTTGCTCATATGGCTGCTTTGTGCATATTAGGAAAAGGCACTGTAGTCAGCCCCTCCAGCAAGCATTCCTTACTGGAAGTGATTTTCCACTAGCATTCCTCTTCCTTCCTGTGTGAATTACACCCGCTAAGATAAGGCACCCTTGTGCAAGACGCAACCTGCACAACTGTGAAGGATGACCCTGGATTAACCCTGGATTAACCTCAGGAAGACTTTTTAGGTCTGAACATACAAATAGCAAATTAGGTGGTAAAACCGTTCCTGGGCTAAACCATTTCAGCATGCACTCCCTCCCAAAAAATTACTCTTCATACAAAACAATGTCTAATACATATTGGGTACCAATTCTGGCTCGGTGGTAGTTTCTTCCTTTTTTCAACTACCCAGTGTAGCTTTTGCTGCCATACCACAGGCTTTTGTAGATGGATATTTATTCAAACAATTCGGCTGCTAACCCTCAAGGTCGTTTTACATTGTTTAGATCAGCATATGTATCTGGTTGTCCAATTTTGTCATCACAATGTGTGTAAGGCACAATAGGACTGAAAGATAGGAACTTGCCAAAGATTACTCAATGAGCTTTAGCATAAAGTGAGAGTGTGCAACCAGTCCAAATCCAACACTGTCCACAACACCATAGACTATGTGTCAGGAAATATCTGCTTCAAATGAACATGTTCGTGATGGCCTTAGGTAAGCCAATCTCTCTTCAGTTCTGCAGCTGCCATATTGTGATTGATGTTAGTAATGACCTTCCAACATGAGTTATCGTGACATTTTATGGTTAGGATTGCAATCCTGTATTAGAAACCTTGAACACCATAAAGTGCTAGCTAAATGCTGAGGATTAATAGCAACAAACAATAAGATGCATGCCTCAGGGCGCAATCCTAAACTGCGCTGGAGCAAGCAGGCTGGTGGGCCTGCGCTGTGTGTATCCAGCGCAGCTTGGGAGCAGGCTGGAGTCTCCATGGGGCAAGGGCACGTCCGTTCCCCTACCCTGAAGTCGGTGCCAGATGCCCCAATGGGCTCCTCGGACCTCAAGGCCATGGGACGGGAACTTGGATGATCCACCCCCCCCTCCTCGGGCCAGGACACCCCATCCACCCACCTCCCTTGTGCCGCCCAGAACTGCTCAGGCGGTGCAGTGCCAGTTTCTGCCAGTGCTGCAGGGCTGAAGTTGCATGTGCCGGGCTGGCTCCTTGGAGTGCCCCCTCACTTTGTTACAGAGAGCACTTCATAGGAAGTGGACGGAGGGCCCAATCCTATCCAATTTTCCAGCACTGATGGAGCCATGCCAATGGGACATGTGCTCTGCATCCTGTAGTGGGGTTGGGTGGATTATGGAGGCCTCCGCAAGGCAAGGGAATATTTGTTCCCTTTCTTCAAGGTTGCATTGCAGCTGCATCCGTGCTGGAAAGCTAGTTAGGATTGGGCCCTCAATTAAATAAGAAATGAACTGACTTCATGTACCTGTCAAACAGGAAAGTCTTTGATCACATACTGAAAAAACCATGTCTGTGGCAGGAGGGAAGTAAGAATAGATTTGTGTGGCAATATCTCATATTCCGCTCCCAATCATATGGCCTGAAAATAACTGTTTAAAATAAATCACAGGAGGAGGCTGTCTGCATTTTTAGCTTGGTTGATTTCCCCCCCCCCCTCTTCTCTACCTTCTTTTTAAGGCTAAAGGGGAAAAAAACTGCAGAGCTAAAAATAAAGAAAAGGACACAGCCGGCAACTAGCTATTTTTTTTTATTGTAGTGGCACTTTTTTTACTTTAAAATTTTTTCATAGCAATTGGAATACTTTTGCTCCCAATCTTTGCCATCCCTAGATCTCCTCAGGCATATGACTGCAATCGTTCTGTACACCTTATATACTTTCCAACATTACTTTTTTTTTTTTCCGGAGGGTCTGGAGGGAAATATTCTTGTTCTTATTCCACTTCAATCCATATTGTCAGCAGGGCCATATCGATTACAGACATCACAAAGACTAACCATGCAGTGAAATAAGGTAAGTGCCACAGGAATACCTTTCTGGCGTGCTGTATTTACTGCTTCATAGCCGAGTCATCGGGAGAAGGGAACTAAAGCCTCACGGTGAAATCTCAGAGTCTCCTTCAGATTGTCACAACTTTTCTGCCCAGCAGGCTGGAAAAAAAAAAAGAGAATAATCTCTCTCTCTCTCTCTCTCTCTCTCTCTCTCTCTCTCTCTCTCTCT
>JAJKFI010000012.1:103833-137034 GCA_029204185.1 Lerista edwardsae
CTCTCTCTCTCTCTCTCTCTCTCTCTCTCTCTCTCTCTCTCTCTCTCCATGTGTGCGTGTGCGCACTTGCATGCGGTGTGTGTTTTAACCCACAATGTCTAACATGAACAGCAGGACTGGCTATATGAAAGAATGCAAAAAATAAAACAAAACCCCATTATATCAACAGCTGTGGGGGAAAAATTACACTTTTCAAATGTGTATTTTTCCTTAAGGAGTCTTTCCCTTCACTTATCTAGATTATGGCTTTTAGGCACAGGCTGGCGTACAGATTGCATGGCATCTTGATGAGGCCTGGCAGGGGCTGTACCTGAGTTGCCCTCTGGTTCCCCTGATGCTCTGCTTTGCATGCTGCTGACGGTGATCTGGTGTAATGAAAAAAGCTTGGGGAACCTTCATCTTCAAGCAACATCTTTTCCAAGGTACTCAAACACTGATGTCATCCGAGCGTGCCAACTACCGTCAACTGTCAACTACTATGATTGACAGCCCTCCGCCCCTATGGCGGAGGGCTGCCATGCCCCCCAAGCCTCACTGCGCCGGAATCACTCCATTTTAGAGCGATTCCGGACGCAAAGGAGGGAGGGCAGGCCCAGCAGCAGCTCGCCCGTCCTCCGAAGCAGCGGAATGTCCCGGGACCTCCGCGGAATTAGCGGAACGGAGTACCGGGCCGTTCTGCCTGAACGATGCCTCTGTACTCAAAGTTCTGTTGGTTCTGAAAGCTCATTCACATGGCAGGGCTAAGGGTGTGCTGGCAGGAAGATGGTAGAAAAATCTGAGGTAAAAGTTTATCCGTAGCACTGGACAAAAGAAAAGAGTGTCCAGGTGGTTAGATCAACCATTTTCAACCACTGTGCCGTGGCACATTGGTGTGCCATGAGTGCTCCACATGGGTGCCACGGGAATTTGGGGGACGATTGTTTATTAGTAGGGACAATAAATGTAAGCCCCCCCCTCCATTGGTAGTATGGTGTGCTTTACCAATTGTCCAAAAACTGATGGTGTGCCGCCCATAACAATTTTAATACCTTCTCAATGTGCCATGAGATGAAAAACGTTGAAAATCGCTGCCTGGCTACCACTGCGCTCCCTGGCAATCAGCCAGTATAGGATTTGGCTGTCAGAAAGATTAAGTGAGGCCCCAAACTATCTCACAGGTTTGCCTGTGTGCAGAGAGGCCTCACAACCAGGACTTGAAGGTGGAATGCCCTGCATGTAGAACCTGTGTAGTATTTTCTACTGGCCAAGGGTTCCCTTTGAAGTTACCCTCGGTGCTGGGTGAAAAATGACAAATGTCTCATTTAGTTCTCTTTTCAAGACAAAAGGGCTAGAAAGTTGCTCCACACCCTATGGCTTTGTGATGACTGTTGTGGTCCAGACATGTCCAAGCTAAGTTTGGCTTTGATTTTACTATTCCCCCTGGGTGAGCTTAAATATGACTCACCAGGTTCCTTCTCTAAGACCTTATGGAGTATATGAGCTAATGGGACGTATTCCTGCAGGAGTGCAGATGTGGCTTCTCTTATTGCTTGTACTAATTTTTTCTTACGTTCTTATCTTTTGAAAATGATCCTTTCCCATGGATGAATATTGCTCCCACCGAAGGGCTTGCAACTTTACCAATGGTGATGATGGGAGGCTATGCACAGTGGCATTTCTACAGGGATGGCAAAGCTCTAAGTTTTGCAAGAAGCCTTACCTTGCAGTGGAAATCACTCCTCTCCTGCACCGTTTTAGCCAATCCTCACAGGGAACAGCAACATCTTGGCGTTGCTTACTGGCTACAGCAGCAAGGGAGAGGAGGGATTTACATGACAGGGTAAGGCTTCTTGCAAAACTTAGAGCTTAGCCATCCCTGTAGAAACGCCTCTGGCTATGCATGTTTGTTCATGCCGCTATCCCCAAGGAAACTTCCATCCTGTCATTTGTGTGTTTGTGATAGAGTCAAAAAATGGCAGCTTTTAGCAGTGTGTGTCTATAAGGTTGCGACCACTGGACTGCCTACTGAAACATTTAGCAAGGTTTTGTGAAGTGAGTGACAGGATGAGAAATAATGGAGTTTGATGAAATTATATTTTGAAAGACGGGATTGTCTTTAAAAGGAAAGCCATCTTGTGATTGGCACCAGTAAACACCAATCACAAGTCAAGCAAAATTTATTCTTCTGTTGGCTCAAAATCAGGCATTTGTGTATGAGTAGCATTTACATACTGTAACTATTCTAAGGATTTCTTACTCTAGAATTATTTCTGTATCACATTGCATTAAATCTATTAACATGTTACATGTGTGTCTTCTCCGTTGTCGATGTACCAATTGCTCTTTTGTTTGAACAAGCAGGTTCCTTTATTGGCTCCCTTACACTCTGCTGTGTCCCACCATAGAGTGGCAGCTCCGCTGCCTCTTTCAGGCCGTTTTTGGGTTGTTGTTTTTTTTGGCTCTCCCAGCCATCATTTTGTGGATCTCTGAACACCCAGCTTCAGCCAGTTCCCCTGTATCCAATGTGCCTGTACATCTATTTCTGTGTGTGGCTACCCAAGACCACTCAAACAAAAAACACAGACCAGGGGAGATACTCTCAGTTGAATTCCTTTTATTCCATCACCACTGTGCATGCCAGTGTGCACCACATTGGAGCACCACAGGCTCAACATGGATGCCATGGGAAATCCCAAAGAGCAGAATGAAAGCCAGCCCATTTTTAATGGGAACTTCAGCCCTCTTGCTGTACCTAGTCATGGACCTACCATTATGTCTGTGGGGGAACCCCCCAGGCGCAATTCTCCTGGGGCAGGAGGAGGGTGGCGACGAGGCACTTTGCCTTGCCAAGAGGCAACCGGTTTCGGCCCTCTCTCCTGCCCCTGCCATTGAACGGCTCTGAAATGGAGCCTGGCATGGCGTAGAGGTGGGGTGGAGTGGCTCACAGGGATGGGGAAATAGCAGAGGGGGCAGAGCACGTCTTCCTCTGTCCCTGCATGGCCCATTGACTGGGTCAGCAATTGGCTGTACCCCCTTCTTCAATGCATGTTGAAGACAGACAACAGACAAAGCTTCTGGAAATGTAGAAGAAAAATAATCATGTTAATCTTTTTGTGGAACAACAGAAAAAATTACAAAAATGGTATTTTTTTTCCTTTCTGTGGCTGTTCATGAAATCCAGTTATTTGTGAAATCAAGCTGAAAGGAATAGGCAAAAAATTAATTCATGGTATCAACCCCATAATTTTAGTTGCCTCCATGGCCAGCCATCAGCCATGTTGGAATATTGCATATGAAACTGGCATCTTGTAACAGATGCTGAGATACTGGGGTATCTTGAAGTACTGAAACAATAGACGTTAAAATACAGGATTGAACACAAAAGAGAACCTATGAGGAAATAGGAGAGGCATCCTCCATCTTGGCCTGATTATTCACCTTGCTGTTAAAGATAGAGAGGAAGAAAAGAAACAGGGAGGAGCGGGGGTCATGCATCAATGGGGAGTCATTGGCACAGGTCTGGGTTGACAACCTTCCAACTTTTCCCTTATCCCGAGGAGGCCTCAACATGCCGAAACATCCAACAGCAGACGCTGTACTGGCGCTGCTGCGTGGCTGCACATGATGACTTGTAGGAGAATACAGACATTCCCAGGCAGCAGAGAGCTTAAACATGGGCGTGAAGTTCTGGTCTTCTTCCTCTGAGCACTGTGGGATTCCGTGTGATCACTTTCTTGCAGCTACGTTTGTGCTGTAGCCAGCAAATGCAAAGAGATTGCATGCTCCATTTTTAAAGCAGTATTGGGATCTTTTTGAACGGCCAGAAATTATAAGCATATTTTGGACAATATTGGGTTTAGTTGAAATGGGAGAGGGTGGGAGGAGTTTGGCTAGAGGGAAAGGAGGCAGTGCCAAAAGGGAGAGAGGTGTGGTTGGAAGAAAATGGGAGGAGCCAAAGGGACAGGACCAAGAGGGCACCCAGTGGTGCTCTGAAGATCAAAGGCTAAAACCTGGAGGTTTACACTTCTTCTGGCTCTGAGCAGGAGGACACCATGCCAGCCTCTGTTTCCAATCTCTGGATTACTTTATTAGGTCAACTGCAGTTCATTGGAATCTGGCACTAGAGGGAGGTGCCTGTTAACGGAACGTATGAATGGGATTCTATGTATAAATTATATTTTTCGTATTTAAAATGCTAAACTGAGTGCACAGCTTGTCACTCTCTAGAGCTAGAAAAAGCGAGTACCTCCATGCAGCCTCTCTATCGGAAGCCATGAGAACGGTTTGTACATGATTGATTGGGGCAATTAGGCTGTCTGGAGGAGCAGCGGCATTGCCTTGTGCGTCCACGCAGGAGAGGCCTGGGGTCTGAACTCTGCCTGCCAGGGCTGGGTGACAATGGGCTTGCTATGGAGAAAACGGGCTTGACCTCTGAGGAAGGTTGGTGGATGTGTCAGTCAAAGCGCAAACCTGCTGGCTGTGAGTGAAAGGCAGCTGTTCCTGTGTCTCTCTCGCTCGGATGGAAACCAGTGCTGCTAACATGGGGCCTAAAAGCTAAATGCAAGGGAAAGAGAAAGAAGGGGGGAAAAGAATAATGGGACACGCTCAGCAAATAGAGAGATGAAAACCGATTTTGAACAGCTTGGGTTGGCAAACTGCTGTGCAGAAATCTGTCCAAGGGGGTGCTCTCATTAATACGTGACAATTTAGAAACTCGTAGTGCTTCCTTCGCCGTTTGGAGGAAAGAAAAGAAAGGTTTTGTCTCTTATCCACCTTTATCCACCAGCCTATATCTTTGGAAAACTGATTTCCCTTAGCAGCATTCGCTAGTTCAAATCATAAACGTGCCTTCGACTGCTTTTTTTTTTTTAAGGCACCAATTGCAATCCTATATGCACTTTCCTGGGAGTAAGCATCATGGAACCCAGTGGGACTTCTGAGTAAATATGCATAGGATTGTGCTGGGAGATCCTGGTCTTGTAAGAATACAGATCAACCTAACAATTCAACACACTTTATTGCTTTACCTATTATGTTCCCATATAGTTGTATATACCATATATTTTAGATATCTGGCAGCATAGAAGCCACATCATCTTAGATCACTGGTTCTCAACCTGGGGGTTTTGACTCCCAAGGGGGTCATGAGCCAACTTTCAGGGGTCAGGGAGAGCTGGGCACTGCCATCTTGAAAATCCTGCAGCCGGGCGAACAGTCATGATAGACAGCCTCATCAAAAGCCAGCTTGTCGGTCTGAACTGAATTTTCCCCACAATGCACTTAATCCAGGGCACCCTCTCAATTTGTATGGAGAGTCACGACAGGCCCAGGCAATGCCCCCAGAGATTAGGAACAACCTAGTATCCTCAGCAACACGCACAGATTGGCATATGGATTCAGAAAAGGACTCACTGACCATCAGTTGTTTGGTATCTCTAAGGCAGCCAGCTTTCCTAAACCCACAAACAACATCCCATTTAAAACTTGTATCTGTATTGGTGACTAAGGGAGGGGCACCTGCCCCCGGGTTCAGCCAGCGTGGTGTTGTGAGAGATAGCAGCTAGAGCTGGCAAAGGGTGTGGCTTGGCCTCGCAACTCGTCGAGGAATCCAGTAGCCTCAGAGATAGGCAGGGGAAAGGCCTCACAGCCTGCAGCAGCCCCCACAGCCCCCACAGCCTGCTGCAGCATGGAGACATAACAACACTGGCAGGCAGGACTCATTTTAAAGATCAACAGGGCCTGTACACAGATTATCCATATACTGAATGAAACAAGTGTGCCCAGAACAGTTTTAACATGTACATTCCCATTGAAGGCAGTGTAATGGGACTTAGCCACAACCAACATGCGTTCCATTTATTTCAGTGGGACTTTGCTCTGACTGGATTTTGTTGGCCTGATCCTATTATATGAAAATAGTTTTTAGGACTCTTTTACTGAAGGTTAAAAAGGGAAAAAGGATTTGTGGGCTCTAGATTTTAAGGCTGAAAATAGAGAAAATGGTTGTGGAGCAGCCAGTTTAATATGTAAATGCCTTCATTTTAGGAATAATTAGTCTGTGGAAGCCATTTCCACAAGATATGGTGGTGGCCAGTAGCCTGGGTGGTTTTAAAAGTGGATTGGACAAATTCATGGAGAGCAGATCTACTAGTCATGATGATTATGTGCTCCATCGTGGTCCAACTGCAGTATGCTTCCAAATACTAGTTAGGAGCAGGGAAACAACCGTGGGAGATAAGTATGCCTTTTTTTACTGGTTGTGGGATTTTCAGAGGCAGCTAATGGACCCACTGTAGGAATCAGGATTCTGTACTAGGGGCCTTCAGCCTGATCCAGCAGGGTTTCTCCTTATGTTTTATTGTTTTCAATGTATTTGCATCTGCCTTCCCTGACTTGTAGACTTGACTACAAGTTCTACAAAATAATAACTTCTGCAACTTGATAGCATACGCCTGCTGTGTGAAGCACTGATTGGCTAGTGTCTGTGATGGCTCAGAGAAACTGATCCCTAAGCCACTGAAAAGCATTGCATCCCCCCCCCCCCAAAAGTCCCTGCATTTTTATTTTGAATTAAGATATACACGAACAAATGTAAATGCAAGATGAAAAATTTGGGGGGATAGGGGGAAAAAGTCCTCACAACCAATCAGCAGTCTCACCCTGTCTATGGTAGGCACAGCTGTCATTTCTGTAGCTAAACTGGGAGGGAACTGGACTCATTCCACAGCTGGGATTCACTCATTCAGTGAGCTTTCTTTTGACATTGGCTCATTTCCCCCCCACACTATTTCTTCTTACTGGGAAGATCCAGTAAACACATCTGGGAAGTTAGAAAATCTTCATGAAACAAAGGCTAATGAAGACTCGGTATTAAATCTCTTGTGCATCCAATATTAATCAATTTATCTAATAAAGACACAATGTTAAAAACAACAACACTCCTTTTCCTCTGAATGACAACAGTAAAAAAACAACCCTGCCAAAATGTTCTCTATCACGGCTGCCCAGAGAGCATAGCAAGTAGAATATTAGCAGTGTCCAGATGCACAGAAATCTACAGGGAAGCCTCTTGCCAACAGCAAAAATGAAAGGGATGACAGTGTCAATCACATCCAATAGACGGCTAATGCTTTTCAAACAGTCCTTTCACACTCGAAAATGGAGCTCATTAATAATGCATGGTCCGGTCGGAAGGAGAAGGAAACGGATCGTCCGCATTGTTCCTCTCTAGGCTCAGCCGAACAATACAAGCCCGTTCTGGAAGGACGTTTTTCCTTTTGTCTTTTGGACTGCGCCAAAACGATTTCAAACCCATTATACTAATTGGCCCCTTTAGTTTGTTGGGGCATGTTGCAAATGTTGCACTTTTCAGAGCTATTCTTCCTCCTTGCTGCCGCAGCCCACTCTGAACAGGTGCCATTTTTGAGACAGTAGTACGCGCAACTTATCAAGCTTTCCAGAATTGCGGCATGGGGGTTGATGCCGAGGGGTCTTTCTCCTTCTCCCACCCCCTCCTCTCCATTCTTTGAGCAGCTGTCAGGAAGGTAGATTGCAGGATTGCAGGTATATAGGCCAGCAGATTGGAAGCTCACACATGAGTACGGAGGCCAGAAATGGCTTTCACTTTCAAAGGTTATTTACCTCTTGCCATGGAGACTAATCTCCTCGCATTTTGGTCAGAGCACCTAATTGCTTCAAACAAGTCCATTAGTGTTGTCTCCAAGACCATCTGGAGTCAAAGATAGCTGTATTTCAAATCATTTTCCCAGTACATGTGCATGAGAAGAAATATGTTCTTGTTTCCCTGCAGCCATGTGCTTGTTCGGTTTGGAACTAATGATGGCTAAAAATAAGGAGCGAGGGAACAGAATTTAAACACAGGACCCTCTTTCTTTCTCAGGGTCATTTTCATTTCCCTTTGGCATGTGACTTTGTGCCTTTTGCTTCAGAAGGAAAATTTGGGTGCCACCGCAGGAAGAAAAGGATCCAGACCGTCCTCAGCACCATGGCACCATTTCAAATCTCCAACTACAAATATGTGGTTTTAAAAATGAACAAAAGTTGAACGTTCTGGTTTGGCTTGTGTTAATCCTTGTTTTGATGGTACGCCCTTTATGCAGTAGTTGGGCTTGTGTAGGTTGATCGTAGAAGGTTGATGAATGAATGTTCCTGAATCCTGTGCATGGAGCTGCACTATAGGATATTGTCCTTATAATGTGATCACCTCCATGCCTGAGCCATCTGAGATAACCAAGATGCAATCCAGAGCTCTTGTTAGGCTGGTACAAGTCTCTTGTGCCGGGCCAGGCATTTCGCCAACGTGCCGTAAAGAGCATTTGTAATGACTAAAGAGTTGAGGAGGTCAGCACATGGACTTGAATTGGCCTCCCCACACTGCTTCTCAGACCTGTGCCGAGAAGGTAAGGTTGGCCAGTGCAAAGGCTTGTGGAGGGGAGGGCAGAATATAGGCAGTTTGGGATGAGGGGAAGGCAGGGGGAGGGCAGATCTGTGGGTGGACCGGCCCAGAGAGGGGATAGGACCTGCCCAGCTGACATAGGCCAAATGCAAACCCCTGTCTGTGGCCCAGTCAGCCTTACACGGAGCCCTTGGATCTGCGATAGCTGTTTTGCTGGCAGAGATCCAAGTAGCCCTATTGGGGCTGCCGTATTGGGGTGGCTGCCATGCAAGACAGGGTAAGGGGAATTACAACCCTTAATCTGAGTTGTGTAGTTTCCTGCCCCAACCCTGCACTGGCCGGCCTCCCTGTTCCAGCGCAAGTTAGGATTGGGCTGCAAGGCTACAATCCTATGCACACTTTCCTGGGAGTATGACTCTTCGAACACAATAGGACTTATTTCTGAGCAGACTTGCATAGGATTGGGCTGTAAATAATCAGCTTCAAATGGGAAGTTTGAATCAATTAAGCATATACTGCTCTGAAACTTTAGGCTTGGTCCCACTCTCAACACAAAAGGGAATGAAAGGGCAGATGATATTTGCTATCTAGGCCAGGCTGGGTCTTTCCCCTCCTCAAAGTCAATCTTAACAATTGCTGACAAGACAGACTGTCATGGCACCTGAAATATTAACTAAATCAATGTGACATGAGTTTTCATAGGTTGCCAGACAGAGAAACCATACATGAATTGACAAACTGCAGGAAAGGAGATTTCAATCATTATGGGATACAAGCTCATACGATGTAGATGAGTCTAAGTAACAGAGACACACATAAATGAATCAATTAGCTGCATGATTATACCATGGGTGTCAACCAGGGGGGGCTTTGGGTTTTTTAGCCCCCACAGTTTTTTTCAGTGGGGGTAGAGCACCCACATTCCATTCCAGCCAGCCCCCTCCGGCACCCAGTACCCCTCCCAATCAGTGGCCCCAGAACTCCTTCCTGCGCCATGGTGATCGCATGCCCTAGCCTTGGGAGATGACAGGGGGCGTGGCCACGTCAACATCGGGGGCATGGCCACATCAACGTCGGAGGCATGGCCATGGGCACCCCGATGTTTAAAGCAAGTCAGCGCCCATGGATGATGCCCTATCACTTAAGAGCATTAGTGCAGACAAATTCACCTCTGTACTATCAGATCTCTCTGATGGCTCAGATATTTCATGAGAGAGATGCTGTTTTCAATTATTTAATCTTCCCAAATAAAAAACAATGCCTTGCAAGATTATCTTTTCATTAATATTGTTATTGTTTTTTAAAAGGCACAATCTTTTCCTTGAGGTCCACCACTTGGGTGTTCATGCAGGCGGTACTCTGTAGTGACTGGGGGCATGATGACTTGGATCATTTCCTTTCCAGGGGGCTACAGTGGGCCTATGCAGGATTATGTTTAGGCAATGGCAATGCTATGGTTATGCAATGCAAGAGGGGATCCTTTTGGCTAGGATGTACAATGGTTGGAGTCCCAGGCGTTCCCTGGGGGGGCACTCCCTGCTCTTGGTTGTGGGGTGGGTGGGCCACTGTGCTGATGACAGGCACCCCTTGGGTGATGCTCAAGGGGGGAGTCTGTTCAACATCAGTGTCCAGATATGATTGGGTCTTAAGCCATCCACAAAATACATTGGAGAAAACTGTTATTATAATCTGGCTAGGCATTTCTACTCCTACAAGTTAACCTTAGGAAATGAAGAGACACTTTAAGCATCAACAGAATCATTCCTACAATTAAGCATAGTGTTCCTCTGCTTTCCATGCAACTACAAAAAATCAAGGCATATCCTAAACCAGCAAACCCGTAGGGGAATTTTTCCATTGCAAAAAAATCGTTCTCAGAGCGCAATCCTAAACTGGAGTTAGTCCGGAATAAACTAAGCCAGCAAAGTTTGGCCAGCACAAGGGCCACCATAAAGCATGTTTGGACTACTCTCTGCATGAGGGAGGATGGCGCATGTCTGTGTGCTAGCCTCTCTGACTCCGAGAGTGGTCCAATTGCTCGAATGCTGACTTGGGGGGTGCAGATCAGTGCCCCCACCTCAGCGCTAAGCATGCAGCATCAGCGCAACCCCATTGTGCCGACGCTGCACGGACTATAGGATTGTGCTGTGAGTGTCATCAAGTTGGCCACTTTTTTGTGTTTTTTTGTTTTGGTCAGTTACTGATTTGTTGGGCAACCTTTATTGTTACATATTAAAATAAATAAGTTAATAAACCCTGCATGGCACTGCAATTAGGTTGTACATAGGATATTGTAATTTGTTCTGTATGCTCTGGTATGGAAGGAGGTCCATCATGGGCGTGTCGTGTGACACAAACCCTAGTGAAGCCACTGTTCAGAGGGCCACTTTTTGTGTTACTTTTAAAAGCTATGGTCCAGCAGGGTTCCATTTTTACTCTCAAAAGCCTTGCACACAGACCCCTCAAAAGTGTACTTGAACCTGAAATTGTATCTTTTATGGCCATATATTTGCAGGCTTGGTTTAAGCTATACAGATGATTAGGCTCTCACATTTAAATCCCTGAACTACTGCTTTTTTAAAAAAAAACTTTCAAGCATCAAGATTATGGCCACAGGCAACACTTTATAGAGGAAGAACATTCCTCCATTACATTTCCACTTATCTAGTTCACTCATAAAATAGTATTAATATTTGTGAAACTTAACACAAAAAGCAGTCTAAATGCTTGCAGTTATGTTTGAGGAACTGCTGATAGGAATTTCAAAGGAACGTTGATAGTCCTTAAACACATTTTGCTGTTGTCGACATCACCACCACCATCATCAAGATGAAAAGTCTTTAATTTCATTAAAGCTAGCACAGACACTTAAATGGATACACAATACAATACTATTATATTTAAAACAGGCACCAATGCCAATGTATTATGGTTTAGGCCAGTGATTCTCAAAATTTTTAGCACCGGGACCCACTTTTTATTTATTTATTTATTTATTTAAGAATGTATACCCCGCCTTTCCCATGCCGAAGCAAATGCCCAAAGCGGCTTACAGAGAACAACAAAATACAATGTAACCACAATAAGTAAAACACATTAAGACAATAACAACATTAAACATTTAATGGGAACACAGAGAATGTACAAGAATGAAGCTAGACCCAGTTCTCCATATCAGGCCCTTTGGAGAGTGGGAAAAAACAATTGACCAGGGGAGTGAACAAACCAGGGGAGTGAACAAACTATGACAATATTTCAGAGGGCAGACGACCAAACCATCATCCAAAAGCCAGACGAAATGTCACTTTTTAAAATGACACTGTATTGGGATCAACCTAACTTCTCAAAACTCAAAAAAGTGTGATTTAGAAAGAAGTAATATTTGTATGTATTTACTTACAAGTAGCATTTATTTATTTATTTTTAAAAAATCTTAATCCATTTCTCATAATGAGGCAGCAATAACGCTTTCAGTCTTGAGGAGTTTAGTTATGTGACCCAGTATTCACCTGTCCCCAGTACCTGTCATTGACAGACTTGAAAAAAGACAGACACACCAGAAAAAAGATGCTTGAACACTTATCTCCCTTTATTTACACAAGTTTGTAAACTGCAGGAGCTCAACTGTTTGTTTGACAATTAGCTGCCATCTTGCAAACTGCAGAGCTCAACCCTTTGCATGGCAATTAGCAGCTAAATGATTTTTGAATAGCCTCATGGCTTGAGGCAATTAATTAGCTGATTTTTTCATCACCCGTGTTTTCATTAAGAGGTTCTGCAGGACCCATCAGAAATTGGGTCATGACCCACCAAGTGAGCCCCGACCCACAGTTTGAGAAACTCTGGTTTATGCCTCATATGAGGAAGGACTCGAACATCAGAACAAATGGCTGTTGTGGAGTAATTGGGTGAGAATGGATGCTGCCATGAATGTGACAGGATTCAGTCTGTCAACGCAACTGACAGGAGATATTTGTTCTCCCCAGAATACTCCTAGCTATTTGTCGGAAAGTATTTCCTTAGCTGAAGTCAAAACTGCTAAACACATTTTAGCTTTTAACCACAACAGTCTATACTGCTGCAGCAAAACTCAAGGCCTCTGCTTACTCTAGGCCCCTGCTTGGAGCAGCAGGGGATATTAAATACCATTTTATACTCCAGTTAGTGATGGACATAACTATGATTAGCTGAGGCTATCAACACAGACTGCCTCAGTATTGGAAATATGAGTTTCATACAGTCGTATAGCAGGTAAACAAATATCCAGGCCTCCTGTTGGGGAAAATATCTTCCCTCAATTGAATTAAGATCAAAATGCAGAGGGGAGGAAAGCACACTGTTCTACGAAGAATTCTCTTTCAGAAGTCAGAGATATCCATGTCCCCCTGTGCCACTACAAAGGTCCATCAATATTCAGCAGGATCCAAATTAAACATTAAAATAAAATGATGCTTTGCAAGGTTGTCATTATCAACAATTTGTTTCTGAGATACATGGACTTCTGATTGAGCAATTGTGGAACCAGATATAGGGTACAACTCCATAGCACAGCATTTGCTTTCCATCCAGAAGTTCCCAGGTTTCACCCTTCTGTCCACGTGGGGCTGGGAAAGGCCCCTTTCTAAAGCCCAGGAGAGATACTGTCAGTCAGTATAGAGTGGTGGTCTTCAACCTTTTTCATGCCATGACCCCCAAAAACAAATAAATAATAAGACTGGGGACCCACAGCCAATCCCTCCCCCTCCAGGGATCCAATCTCCACAGTCCCTGCCCATTGCCACCCACCTCGTACCCCACCCACTCTGTTTCCTCCTATCTCTTGTGTCATCACAACAGCCCTGTCAGGTAGCAGACTGAGCAAGGTCAGCCTTAGGAACTGCAGGGAAAGACAGCAAGAAGAGTCTGAGTATCAAGAACTCAGTTTTGATAAAGACTATAGTCGATTGGTTCCAAAGCCTCTCTTGCACAGGCTTTGAAAGGGTTCCGTGACCCCCAAATGAGGCTTTGTGACCCCATGGGGTCACAATGCATAGTATGAAGGACACTGGTATAGACCAGTCATTCCCAAACTGGTGGGTCATGACCCACCAGCTAGGTAAGTACTTCTCCCCGTCCCTTTAAGGGACAGGGAGGAAGAAGGCAGTCACACAATCCCCAGGATTGCACTGCTGCTGGGGATGGGGGAGAGAGTCCTGGGGGGTCCTTGGGGGTCTGGGGAGCTCTCCGCAGGGCTCTCCATGCCTCCAAACATGTTTAAAAAAAGAAAAATGGACACTTCAGTTTTGCCCCATGAAAGACTTAAGTGGTTCCTTCCTCCAGCTATTTAGGTGGTGCAAGGAGAGAAAGCAGATGGGTAGGCTTCTGCCAGAGGGACAGGTTCCAGCATGCATCAGAGCTACTGGATCAACCCTCCCACAGCTTCCTTGCCCGTGTTCCTCCCCCTCCCCCACCCAGTTTCACCCCCTCCCTGCCCTGTTCTGCTCTATTCCCACCCCTCCTGCCTCCCACGTTTGCTTACCTGCCCCAGTAAGTGGCCAGTGCTCCAATGATGAGTGGAGGAGGAAGACTCTGTCCTCTACAGCAGCCAGCTCTGCTGCCAGTGGGGCAGCCCAATTGGGCTGTTACGCATTCGGGAATTGTGCACCTTATTCCTTTATTTAAAGAATTTATACTCTGCTTATTGCTCACACTCTAAGGTGAAAGTGACTCCTGAACAAAGGATTCCATAGCTCCTGTGGCTGCATAGAAGGTTGATGGTGTAGTCCAGTTGCATGACTTGCTGAGGCAGTGATCTGGCACCAGAGTCACAGTGCTGATATAAGGATACAAAACATGCTATTGCTTCAGTGTGCTAGACTCAAAACTCAATCCTAAACTGCTCTGGAATGGTGAGGCCTGTGGGCCTGTGCCATATCCAGCACAGTTTAGGTGCACTGGGAAGCGTCCCCAGGGCAAGAGTGCGTTTGCACCCTTGCCCCAGGGGAGGCTCCAGCCTCCCTAAAGGTTTTCTCAGATCTGCGCCTGCTAATTGCACCCTAAATTCCAAAGTCACTTCATACAAACAAGTGGAATAAAATGTAACCTATTATCTTTTTTTTTTTTAAATGACATCTTCCCCAATTCTTCAAGCCATCCAGATTTGCAAAAAACATTGCACAAGTCCTATCTCAAATCACTAAGCTCTTCTAAAACAGAATGTAGGTCAATAATTTTTAGATGCGTAATTAACTTTTCCATTATGAATTGTTATGATTAAAGACTCTTAAAGACCTGGGTTAGGCTTATGAGAACTGAGGACCATCATTATTCTAATACAGTGAGAAATGTGGCAGCCACTAATGTTTGTATTATTGATTAACCAGCAAGTAATAGAACTGGATTTTACGATTGCTTAGTACACAGAAATTTAGACTTACTGCATTAATTAGGACAGTTTTTTGGTGTTTTTTTTAAGTGTGTGTGTTCATAATATACAGCCAAGGTTGGCCCTTTGGGATTTAGTCAAGTTGCTATATATTAACATAAACCAATGTGTAAGTAAGAATATCTAAAGCTTGTTCCGTAGAGAGAAATAAAGAATAGTTCTTGGAAATGTCATTTTGTAATTAAATGAGAATAAACATAAACTAGCTTTAAAAGCTATCCAAACACAATGTAAATTCAAAACTGGGATAATAATTCTTGTTTGTCATTGTCATTTTAACTTTTTTTAATAACAAAAAAAGCTCTCCTTATTTTTGGTCTCTATCACATGTATTCCATGACCTTTTTCATGTCAGAATTACATAAGAATTACATAAGGAAGATCTTTTGGGTGGTCAGTTGTTAAGAGCAGACAATTTCATTTTGTGATGGCAAATTTTTTTATTTATTAATCGATTTTATGCAAATGTATTCAGAAGTGTTGTGCTGGCAACCCTGGGCAACAAATGAAGCTTTATGCAGTCAAGTTTTGCTGCTACCATTCCTGGTGCACTACATGGTTGATTATCTTGACTGTACTTAAAGTCAGGCTCCTCTAGCTTGATTAGAGGAAGGCAATGAAATTAGATTAGGGGTGCAATCCTAACCAACTTTCCAGCACTGACATAACTACGTCCACATGTCCATCTAATCTAGCATCCACGTCTAGTGGCCAAGCAGAAACCTATGGAAGGTTCATCAGCAGGCTTTGACTCCTGCTGTTGTTCTATTCAGATGCATATATATAGCCATCATGGCTACTAGAGTTGGAACGAATACAATAGCCCTTAGCCTTGAAGAATAATATTCAGCAGTACACATTATGCTAATCAAATAGTTTTCCCATCCCTAAGCCCCAAATGCTTCCTATCTAGTCTGAGGCATAGTATTTAATGGATTTAACATGAATAATTTAATAATAAACAACTATTTTAATTATCAGCCCCAGTTTATTATTGTTCACATTTACAAGGAAAGGGAAATGAAACCTGAAGTTTTCAACGCTGCAAAGCTTTAGGGGGAGGCTGAATAAATGTGTATTCCTGGAACCTTTGGCTATGCAGTGTCTCTTACAGGAAAGCTTAGAAAAATGATCAACAGATGCTACTCAATTATGAACTTGGAGCGATGGAGTAAGATCATTTGGATAAGCCATTCCATGCCAGTTCCACCAAATAGACATATGTTTGACTAATTTGATACTTATCTAAGACAAGAAATGAAAGATAAAGAAAAATGCCAGTTTTAAAATATTTTCTTTTTTTTTCTTTATTAGGTTGCTCCTGCTAATTAAAAATCAGGAATCTACTAGATTTATATTTTCTCCAAATAGGGAAAGATTATGAATGCATTTCTAGAATGCATGATTGTATTGTTGTTCGGTTGCTAAGTCATGTCCAACTCTTTGCGACCCCATGGACCACAGCACGCCAGGCCTCCCTGTCCTCCACTAGCTTCCACAATTCGCCCCATTTCATATTCATTCCATCTCATCCTCTGCCGCCCCCTTCTCTTTTTGCCTTTGATCTTCCCTAGCATGAGGGTCTTTTCTAAAGAGTCCTCTCTAAGGTGGCCAAAGTACTTGAGCTTCAGCTTCAGGATTTGTCCTTCCAAGGAGCAATCAGGCTTGACTTCCTGTAGGATTGACCGATTGGATCTCCTTGCAGTCCAGGGGACTCTCAAGAGTCTTCTCCAGCACCATAATTCAAAAGCATGATTGTATAGCCATCAAGAACTTGTCAAATATGACATCAGTCCAGAGAAAGTTTGTTACACATAACTAAATCAATGAAACAAATTAATCAGACAACTGCTTTACAATAAGAAAGAATATGGCTGGCGCCCTGGCTGGGATCCTTTCCCTACACACGCAACCATTTCCACCCAATGTTGAGCAAGGATTTTTCAGACTCAACTCTTTTTATACAGCAAAGAATGAGTCTACTGTAAAGATTCCCGTAGGTAGCCACTGTGCAACAATGCACAGCCAGCTCGGTGTATTCATATACTGAAAATCCTTGGAAACTAATATTGGTGTGCTAAAAATCTATACTAGTGTGATTAAAACTGTTTTGGAAAAAAATAACTTTTCTCTGGAACTTACTACAATACATAGTAATAAAAGCATACCATTATGCCAAAATGTGTATGGCCAGAAATATGGTGTCAATCATATTTTTAATTGCATAGGTGTTGTGTATATGCAGAATTGTTTTTCCACTAGGAGTGTGATCTTCAACCCTTGGGTCAGGACCCCAATGGGCTGGCAAAGCCTTGTAGGTGGTGTTGGAGCAAGCTTCCCTAACCTAGACGGAAGATGCACTTTTGTGCAGCACCCAGTGGCTGCTGATGAATGCAAAGTTGCCCCATTATCAGGATCTGGAAGATCTCATTTGCTGTCTTGTCACTATGGAATGTTTGCTGTTTGGGCCTTCTTCCCCTTCCTCTGCGAAACAATTTCCCCCTTACCTGAGCTGCTCAGCTGCTGCAACATTTGATTCCTTAGGAGTGTGCAGGCTCCTTGTATGGACCTGGGAAGAGAGATGCGGGGCCCAGAGTGGTCAGGTGATGCGGACGGGGCTGAGGTGGATGGTCCATGCTGAGCCAGAGGGGGAACCCAGAGGAGCTGCTGCAATGCCCTTGGAGAAGAGTTTCAAGCTGCGATGCACCTTCAGTGGGGGAGAGGCTTGAGGACATGATCTCCATGAGGAAGGGGGATGGAGAGGCAGCCCCTGCGGAACAAAGCAGACACGGAGGTCCGGGTGGGGGAGCCAGGAAGAGCCCCAATCTGAGCTGGCAGTTCCTTGGAGAGGGGAGAAATGACTGGTGCTAGGAAGCCGTCCCTACATGTGGGGTGATGCAGTAGCTAAGTCCAAGGCAGCTGGTAATGTGGAGGGAAGTCAGGGGTGTCCTTGGGAACAGAGTACCGGGCCGTTCCGCCTGAATGACGCCTCTGGATATGGGAAAGGGGATATAAATTCTTCAAATAAATTAATTCAACAGATCACAAGAGGAAACAGGAAAGATGAAGAGGGAGCCAGTCTACTGTTTCCCGAAACCACATGTGCAGATATCCTCTGCTATGCGAAAGGGATGCCGCAATTCCAAATGTCATTGCACATGGGAAGGCGTCAATTGACGGGTGCAACAACGAACATGCCTGGAAGTGCTCTCTCTCCCATCCCTACAATGAACAGTCTGCGGCGATAGATCAGAGTTGAGGCAACTGATCAAATGCACGGCCTGCGTTTAAATGAATTTTGCCCACTGTTCAGCTGCTGCTGCTGTTGTTGCTGCTGCTACAGAAGCACTTAAAGCCTAAAGTAGGCCAAAATTGGTACATAATAAGGGTAATGAAATGCAGCAATCTCTTCTACTTAGCTCTTGTCGACTAAGCCAGTGGATTTTATATACACCAGCTGAGTTGAATGTAAAGGCATTTACAGTCACAATTTCTTTCTATATACTGTACAAAGGAGTGTCATTTAGAAACCCAATAGCCAGGAAAACATACCAGAAGAACTTAATAGGGAAAGCAGTTTACACTATAACTATTGCTCTATACCTTGCAGAAAAGATAATTAAGCTGAAGCCATCAGCTCCTTAACATAATAAAAAGAACATTGAGTGGGCTATGAAGCAAAGAGCTTTTTTTGGTATCTAACTGCCGCAGTTTCCTTCAGTACTCAATGTAACTATTAGGTGAGGAAGGCTTGCTGAAAGTGTTGCCTTAGAATAATGTTTGAAAATGTTTATTACCATTGTTTCAAGAGCTTTTTTCGGTAGTTGACAAGGAAGTGTGCTAAATTGGAACAGCGGGGAGGTTGGACGGTGACTCACACCTCCACTTTCAGAACGAATGCCTTTGTACTTTCATACACATACAGATATTATTGCATATGGTGATGCAAAAGACCCAGGCAGTATTACTGAGCACTGTGCAATTGTGGAGATGGAGGGCTGTGCCAACCTGACACGGGCAATGGAGGATAGGAGTTAGACACAAGCCCCAAGGCCAGAAAGGTGTGCAGAGAAGCTGATGGAAAGCAACTAGCATGTTAACGTTAGGGAACTGGCTTCAGAGGATTCAATTCTGCAGAACTCAATTCCCCATTCTCACAGCAGTTTGAGGAACAGGGCTAGATTATGAGATGATGAATGCAATCCTAATGTGGAGTTAGGCCAGCAAAGTTTGGCCAGCACAAGGGCCACCATAAAACGTGTTTGGACCAGTCTCGGAATCAGGGAGGATGGTGCACGTCTGTGTGCTGGCCTCCCTGACTCCAAGAGTGGCCCAAACATACTTTATGGTGTCCCTTTGTGCCAGCCAAACTTTGCTGGCCTAACTTGTGCCGGCCTAACTCCACATTAGGATTGCGCTGGTTACCTCACCTAAGTGAGCATAGCTTGCTTATGGTCCAATCCTGTCCTCTTCCCCCCCCCCACCGCCTGATTCAGCTGCATGGAAAAGGCACACATGTATCCAGCTGGGGATGGGGAAGAGAAAGAGGCTTCAAAAGGGAAAGGGGTTTTAAGTAAGCCTCCATAAGCCTCTTGTTTTTCAGTGGGTCTCTTAAGACCTGTGCCAGTTCTTTAACCCAGTCTTTAACTGTCAACCCAGTCTTAATGGGCTAGTATTCCTTCAGTGCTGGCTACTGCAGCGTCCTCACCCCATTCCTCCTCCTTCCCTGTTCCATTTCCCCCTTCCCTCCCATCTCTGCTCTCCCCTCCCCCACACCTCCCACCTCCCGCACTGGCTTACCTGCTCTGAAGGGCAGCAAGCGCTGGGATAGCATACCTGGGAAGACTCCAGCAGGCAGAATGCTACTTTCACAAGTGGGGCATTCCGTTACAATTGGGCTGCCTGCGGTGGCATTCCTACAGGGGTGGGGGAAAGGCTAAGTTTTGCAGGAGCTTCAGCTCCTGTGTAACGTGGGCCCCCCTTATCTCCAGAGACATTCACTGCTTGGAGAGCTGGCTTAGAGGCTTTGCTCTCCAAGCCACAAATAGCTCTGGAGACAAAGTGGAGGGGCCATGTTACACAGGAGCTCAGGCTCCTGCAACACTTAGTGTTTTGCCCCACCCTGTAGGAACACCACATGCTGCCTGTCTCAGCTGCCTTGCACCCACTGGGTCTACACTGCCCCACCCATCTTTACAGAGCCTCCAACATGAGGACAGTCTGTCAACCGAGATACAAGTATTTGGTTGTCTTGCCTGCTCCCTGAGGCATCTGGTGGGCCACTGTAAGATACAGGGCTAGATGGGCCTTTGGCCTGATCCAGCAGGGCTCTTCTTATGTTCTTATCCGGCAGATGTAGTTCCATTGCTCCAGAGAAGAGGTAGAAAGAGTAAGGTGGTTGATAGGAGGGAGGGAGGTAGAGGAAAATTTAAGAGCAACAGAAGGGAGGTGGGAGAGATTAAGAATTAGGCTGGGAGGGATAGATAAGTAGAGAACTAACAATGAGATTTGAGAGAGGGAGGTAAGTAGGTATAGACTGGGGAGCAGATCATGGTGAGTGGATTGGAGAACAAGGGCGCAATCTTAGCCAATTTTCCAGCACTGACATCACTGTACCAATGGGGCCTGTGCTGCATCCTGCAGTGGAACAGTAGACATGGAGACCTCCTCAAGGTAAGGGAATGTTTGTTCCCTTGCCTCGGAGCTTCCCCCCCCCCCTTACCCTGGTGCTGGAAAGTTGGTTAGGATTGAACCCCAATTCCCGTATCTCTAGTATGATCCTTTTAAACTACAAGGAATAGTGCCTGCACTGCTTGAAAGACTGTACAAGGAGAAGTCAATTATTGAAGTGTGTGTGTGTGTGTGTGCGCGCGCACGTGCGTGCGCGCATGCACACACATCCGTCCATCCTGTGCATTACTGGAAGAGCCCAATTCCTATCCCATAGGATGCAACACAACCTACTGTGATGTTTCCCCCTTGGGGTCCCCATTTATATTATTTATACATATGTATAAATAATCACTCAGAATTACTGGAAATGAGCTTAAGGCATGCCCCTGCATTGATTATGCAATTTATCATGTAAGGTGTGGAGAAAAGAGATGCAGGGGATTGCATGTGAGATATATGTAGCTCGATAAATTAGACAAACCATGGGCAGGAATTAATGGCATTCTTTGAACAATGAATGTTTCGAGCAACAAAATCAAAGGCGATATTAAGCCCAAATGAAATGGTTTGCCATGGCGTAACCCCTGAACTGACAGAGACTATTCTCAAAGCTAATGGTTGTGGCCGGCTGCTTTGTTTGGAAACACGCTGGATGCTCTCATCAACAAAATGCATGCCCTGCTGGTTTTGCTTCATATAAAAGGAAGTGGGGAAGAGAGACATAACACATGCAAGAGAGAAAGCAGCAAACACATGAATTTTTATTTTGCTACTACGTCTAGGCAGGGCAAATTCCTGTGTAGCTTCTGCTTCATTTGACTCTGCGCTCTGTATTAAAGTGTGACTTTTTAACTTCACACAAGCTGAAGCCGCTGGTACCATTTGACCGAATTACAATAAAATATGGTTTGGAAATCGTTCTATAAATGTTCGTTTGGCCTAGGAGCTGCCACCAGCAGGGACAGAAATGACTCAATACGACACTGTGATCATTTAAATACTCAGTCATTATGGACTGAGATGCTGGTGCTGCAGTGCAATTCCAATATGCTTGCGCGTATACACACACACACACACACACACACACACACACACTCCTTTTTGGTGAGAGTTAAGCAGATTTACTCCTTAACAGTGGTGCTTCAGTGGATGATTATGACATCAAAGTGTGACAGACAGCGATTATGTTCTGCAGGGGGAAAAGGCGGATAAAAACAGACAGTTAATTCCTGTTGCTTAAAGGGACATTATCTCTGGGTTGGGTTGGGGGAAAAAAAGCACTATAATATTCTGAATCCTTTTAAAAGAAATGAAGGAGAGATTTATCTGTCCTGCCTTGTTTCAAAGGTGTTTTCTTTCAGGTTTTTAGCATTTTTCTTTCTTTGGGTGGAATCTTTAGCATCTTTCTTTGGGTGGAAATGACTTCTAATTTGTCATTTGACTATAAGGTTTTTTTTTAAAAAAACCTTTAACACATTTGGTTTCCCTTTTGCCTTCACTGGAACAGGCGTCCTCAAGAGTTTGTTGCATGGAAGGATCTCGGCATTTAGAGCCTTCCACTATACTTCCCTCTTTGTTTCCTTTTCTCATCATTCCAGCATCACAAATCACAATGGTGTCCTTCTTCATATGGTGTTTTATAGGAATTACTAGTCATTTTTGTGCAGACAATACTTTGGGAGGAAAAGAAAAAAGTGTATAGATTAAGTGTATAGATTTGTTAAGGGCAATGTGCATATCTGAGCTGTATTGTCATTCTGCAAAGTCAGTGTGAATAGGAGAGATTTTTGTTGATCCTGGTATGTATGACTTCCCACACACCATCCCATCTTGTTCCAGAGGGTCCTCTAGCTTTGAAAGCAGATTTTCTGTACACTGCAGGGAAGTAATAGTCAGGGAAAATCACTCTTTTCCCCTTGCACATCAGGAGAGCTTCGGTGCATGGAATGCTACCTTAGAACACAACTCTATGAAATATTGAGTGTTGTGATGGTGTCTCCAAATATAGACACCAGTTCTAGTTAGGATCTCTGGAATAGACTAAGCTGCCATCAACTGTTTAAAAAATTCACAGTTTTATGAATGAAGTGAGGCCTTAAATTGAAAACACTCGTTGAAGTTAGTCAAAACAGTGTACAGTCATGTCATCCAATTATAGGTACCATTTCTTCTAAGTCAGAGGAAAATTCATCAGAGCAGTCTTGATCAAATGCCATTTGCATTTCTACTGACTACAAGACATCAAACACATGCAGTCTTTAAATGATTTCCATTTACTCATCTTTGGACCAACTAAAACAGATAATTAGGAAAACAATAAGCCCAGTAGATTAACTTCTCTCAAACGCATGGTGGAAGGAAAAAGAAAGTTTAAAAACAGTTTCTGTGCATATGTGTATTATTAGTAATGATTGTGTATGGCATGCATGTTCACATCCATTATAACCAAATTAATGGATGAAAGATCCACAAACTGTTTTGGGAAGAGCTTTGGCATTCATCTTTACCAAAAGGAGCTGAGAATATAAACAGCTGCACCTGAGATTGCTACAAAGAGCAATTGTGCTTTTTGAGCATGTTTTTTTCCACTCTTGACATTTTCATTGGTTTTCAAGATGACACAATCTTCAAAGAACAAGTTGGATTTAGAAAGGGTAGAGGAACTATTGATCATTGTCTTGTGCTTGATCATTTGATCCCTAAATATGCCTCTGACGGGAAAAAAAATTTATACGCAGATCTTATTGACTTATCGTCTGCTTTTGATTCTGTATATCTTGCTCAGTTATGGGCACAACTGCACATTTATAGCATACAGGCAACTCTTGATTCTTATGAGGAGCTTGTCCAAGGTGGGACTTGGTCCACTTTAATAAGATCCACTTAATAGATCCACTTATTAATTTCTGTTACAAAAGTTGCTTGCCAGTTGGCACCTCTATTTCTATCATCACAATGTGGTTGAGTTCCTGGGAGAGCAATATTGTCCAGAGCTAATCCTACATGAAAGAAAATGTCTTTAGCAGTGCATGCCAATGTTACAGGAAAATCCAGGCTGCAATGTGCCACCAAAAGAAAAGGCTCACTGGTTCAAACCAATGGCCAACGCGCATGCTTGCCCCAGTTCCTAGGAAACTCCAAGCTACCTCTAATCCTCTTATTAAAGATGTCACTGTGGCTGCTGACACATTAGAGCAGGCTCTGCAGCCACGGAGCTGGGCTGAACCCTTGCAGAGCAAGCAAATGGCAACAGGGTGAATTGTATCATGCCCACCACACTTAATTCTAGGGCCTTTTGCAGTTACTGATAGCTACTTCAGCACTCATAGGTGAAACCAGTAGTACTTCTGAGCAGCCAAACACAAACGTTATACTGGTGACAATTTAGTAAGATTTTCCAATTGATTCTTATTTACTGGCGTTCTTTACCACTCTACTGCTGTATTTGCTGCTTTGTTGTGGGTGAGGGTTTTGGTGATTATTTGCTTTAATGCTCTTCCTTTGCAAACTGTTTTCAATTGTAAGATGTGACAAAAAAAATTTAAAAAATAAATAGTTCTGCCAGTTAAATTTGACATTCAGGCTTGCCTTCCAAATCTGATGAGCAGACGATTCCTGGGGCGGGGTGGCAGGCTTGAATTACAAATTGTGCTAACAGATCCTGGTGTTCTCAGCACTGCTCTTGTACACATGCACGTGCACACATGTCTAACGATTCGCATGTACACAAGCACGCAACCTTGGGTCCAGGTCTGCCCAGAATGTGACTCAGTTGGAACGCAGTGCTGGCACAGGCCACTCTGCGGGGGCGTCTTACTCGCTGGGTGTTGCAACCTGCCTTATGACACCTTTGCGACAGCTTCCACCAGCCCAGGGACCACTGCAGTGGGGCAGCCTGGAGATAGGGGTGCGCTCTAAGATGGTAAAGTTATAAGATGGTAGAATGGATGGCATCAAATGATAATTAGTGGATAACTACACTAATTGCAGGTGGATAATTACATTTCTAAACCAGTGGTTCCCAAACTGTGGGTCAGGACCTACCAGTGGGTTGCGAGTCAATTTCAAGTGGGTCGCAAAGCACCTAGACTGGCCATATTGAAAATATGGGAATGCTGGAAGGGGGAAGCCTATGTAGAGTATCAAGGTTGTGAATAGGCGTTTTTTCCCTCTCTGATTCACTTTGCTATTGGAAAATGGCTGAGAAATAACCCAACATATTGCTGGATTCTCAGGAAAGCATCAGGCTCTGGCATCACAATGATGACACTTCCGGCCATCAATTCTGGTGGGTCCCAGACAGATAGTCATTCTAAAAAAAAATGGTTCCTGGTGTTCAAACGTTTGAGAATCACTGCTCTAGATGGTTGTCAATATTTAAAAAAATCCCGGAAAAGGAAAAAAAAAACCCTATCCCTCTCATGCAACATGGAACAAACTGGGCTCAAACATTTTTTTCCTGGTGAGCTCTTTATGTTAACCTTATTATGTAAGGTTAGCTTTAAAGGATACAGCACCAACTTATTATAGGCTAGTCCAGAGCTGTCAAACATAAGGCCTATGGATGCCCCTTATCCGGCCACCAGATGATTGGGTTTGTAATAATTAAGATGCAAATGACCCGTGAAGCATAGCAAGCAATTAGATGTTGCTACCAATTTATTTATTTCCTTCATTGCCTAATCTTTCTAAAGTTGGCTGGATCCAGGCAAGGTGTGCAGATTAGTGACAGAAGTTATCCTTGGCAGTCAGATGAGAATGCAGATGACTGATAGAAATGATGCTTTTAAGTCAATCTCAATCCTATGCATTACTTTACTCAGAAGTAAACCCCATTCTGTTCAATGTGTCTTTCGCCCAGGAAAGTGTGTATAGGATTGCAGCCTCAGTAAGTTAGGGCCAGGATGTGGTAAATGAGGGAGGCAGCATTAGAGGGTGAGTGCTAGGAAGGATCAGAGAATGTGGGGTGGTGTCGTCATTATAGTCAGATTAGCCCAGTGATGTCATGCACCCACTATGCAGCACTACGTGAGTACTGGTTCCTAGAAGTTGAGCTGGCCCTGCCCACTCGAAGCTGGCCCCGTCGGCTGGTTGGCTCAGCAGCTGCGCATGCGTACTGCACACCTGCAGCTGTTGCCTGCACTTTCTGTGAGGAGGCAGGCAGTGTGGTGGTGGCGGCAGCAGTGGCAGCAGTGGAGTGAGAGGACCGGAGGTGGTAGCAGCAGCAGCAGCAGCAGCAGTGAGGGAAACCCGGGAATAAGGCAGCAAGTGTGAGAAGGTAGGCTGCCTGGGGCACCCGCTCCCTCCAGCCGCGCAGATCCAGCATCCTGGTTCCTCCTGCAGCCTCCCCCCAGCCCCCACACGGTCTTTTTTGGGTCGCCTGTTCCCCCTCCTGCTCCTTGCCGTCCGGCCTGGTGCTCAGTCGGGCGCCCACATGGTCGCACAGCCCGGTGGGTGCCCGTTCCCCCTCCTGCTCCTTGCCGGCTCCTTGCATTTAACATTAAAGTTAAATGGCTCCCTGTCCCAAAAGGGCTCACAATCTAGTACAGTCTAGCATGCTATTTCACCAGGGAACAGTTGAAGAAAACTATGTATATACACATCTCTAGAAAGCAAAGCAATAGAAGTTAAATCAACACTAACCACAAGCTGAAGTTATTACAAACATGACCACATCCATGGCCACAATCATGACCTCACTTCCGGCTATGACTTCACTTCCTGCCACGACATCACTTCTGGCTATGACCTCACTTCCTGCCATGACATCACTTCCAGCTTATGATGTCACTTCCGGTGGGCGGACCCCAACAAGAGCCAATCAAAAGTGAGTACCTGTTCCTAAATCATTTGGATGACACCACTGGATTAGCCATTGCCCATTTTCAGATAAACATGGTTGTGTATTACTCAGGCTGTTAACTGCTCCACATGGTAGAGGAAAAAATGAGAGGCAACAGCAGGAGCAGAGCTGTTTGAAAGGGCACCCTGTGTGATAATGAGGCTCAAAATATTTTGAAAATCATATTTCAAAAATATGATCAAGATTTGTCTATTTTCTCTTCTATCATTTGTAGCCAATGAATTCATAGGTGAGGCGATAGGTGAGGTGCTTATTTCAGATTATCATTGAACGAATGATGCCACTTCTTGCTTAATGATATTACTTCTGGCACTCAGCAGGTACCATGAATGCCCGCTGTATGAAACAGATTTGAAAACCCTCATCTGGTCTATAACTACAGGAGTCTACTATCTCATTCCCTGGTGCGTGCACACCTATCCCCTATCCCTCCTAATTTTTTTTGGGGGGGGGAACGGGGCAGAGCAAAGAATGGGGAAAGAGAAAAGACTAATCATGGTTAAAATCAAAATGCTAGGAATATGTTCGAAATCAAATTTGTTTCTAGTGTAAATTGCCATGTTGAAAGTCGGATTGTGGAAGTTGTAGCTCTGGTCATTTCTTCAGATTCAGGAATTGAAAACAGCTGCAAGTGTGTTGTTGCTCAAATCTCACTGTTGCTTGGATTCAGTTAGGCTTTAGATTTGCTGCGTGGGCAGTCACATTCTCTATAAAGTACACACAGAAAAGTAGCTAATTTGGAAAACGGTAGGACTCTTCCCCATTGATTCCGCCATTCTCAACAGTAAGACTTATTGTTTTATTTTTAGCAAGTGCCATGCCACTTAAGTTGTGAGAACGCCAAAACAGGAAGCAATATCAAATATTTCTGTTGGAACCGCCTTTGTGCTGGCAACACAATGCTTGTAAAATCCACCTGCTGGAAGTTGGGTGGCTAATATAAAGGAACGTCATGGTAATTTGGAAAAATGCTTGATGCAGGAAAGAGGCTTTTCTGGCCTCCAAGCCTACCCCACTAGTTTGTCTAGCTCATTACATGCCAAAACATTTGATTGATGTACTAACTTCAGGCATGGGTAATTTTAACTCATATATTTAAATAGATCTTGTTTCCACTCTATTATAATTCCTTGTATGGGGCAAATCAGAGCTTAGCCTTGGCCTATACTAGGATGACCTAGATGCCAGAGTGAGCCTTTGTTCTGTGTTGTGTAGGAGGCAAGCCAATATATCAGAATCCTCTAACACTCACAGAAGATAGTCTCTCCTTTTCTTCATTGAAGAGATCTGGACGTGTGATAAGACCCTAGTTGTTGTGACTGATGTAGCTTTCCATGTACTCAAAGGAGCTCAGAAATGTTGTTAAAAGACTCTTAGATATAATGTGTGTTTGAAATATGGGAATATGCAGTGAATTAATACTGTATATACAGGCAGTTGCCCCCTCCCTTTTTTTGTTATCAGTGATTGATACATAAATATAGCCATTCCCCTCCCCCAATACTTACCTTCTTGTCATCTTACCCTAAATTTTCCAAACTAATGTCTTAAAAATATGGGACATTTTGGAGCCTTGGTGCTGCATGAGGCTGGAACAAGTAACATGCCTACAAAAAAAAAAAAGTATATTCCTTATTCATTTTAAAAGTATTTTAAGAATAATGGCTCCCAATTCTATGTGATTGTCCCTCTTCACCCCAGCACAGTGCCTTTTCTAGTGGCTGTTGCTGGGAGTGTTCTGCATTTTTTTAGATTGTGAGTCTTTTGGGGATAAGGACCCATTTAACTTCTTCTTCTTCTTCTTCTTCTTCTTCTTCTTCTTCTTCTTCTTATTATTATTATTATTATTATTATTATTATTATTATTATTATTATTTGCCTGTAAACCGCTTTGTGAACTTTGTGTTGGAAAAGTGGTATATAAATATTATTGATTGATGTGAAAAAAACCTATGTACACAGATGCTCTGCAAAATCAGGGTCACGCTGGACTATCTCTGCAATGTGCAGAAAGAAAAGGAGCATTATTTTGGATTTCAGGAAGGAAAAACAAGATTCTCAGCAAGAATGTGGGTGTATACAGATGTACTTAAACGCAGAAGTGGGCATGTTGGTGGTTTTGCCCCTGTGGGATGAGCTGAGCACCTTGCTAATGTTTCTGGTGGGCTGTCTACCATCCTTGGTCTACTTGCACAATGATATCAATCAATCCGTAGTATTTATATACTGCTTTTCAACACAAAGTTCACAAAGCGGTTTCCAAGCAAATAGTAATAATAAAGTTAAATGGCTCCCTGCCCCCAAAAGGGCTCACAATCTTAAAAAAAAATGCAGAACCCCACCAGCAACAGCCACTAGAAAAGACACTGCTGGGGGGGGGGGTGTGTGTGAAGAAGGACATATTCTCCCCCTGCTAAATATAAGAGTACCACTTGAAAAAGTGCCTCTTGCCCAGTTAGCAGGGTTGGCATATGTGAATGGTTATACAACACCTGGTTTCTTTAAACTGTTTTTCAACTTTAAAATTGTTTCAGGAAGGAGAGGGATGGGCCTTCTTGTTGTCACAGAGCCTGTCAGGCTCTTCCGCCTCAAGCTGCAGAACTTGTTCTCAGTTCTCAGCCGAAGATGGTCAGCAAAAAGGTAGGAGTTTCATTGCAAGAACTGCAACAGTATCGGTAAAACAGCAAGGGCATTTCTGTCAGTTTGGCAAAATTTCAGTGAAACAGTAGTATTATTCACCATATTTCAGTGAAACTTTGCCTCACCAGTCTCACTACCTACCTGAGTTTGATTTGTTTCTCTATGGTCCAAGCCAATAAGAAACCATTTTGTTGCTCTGTTCATAGTCTAGTTCTAATCTCTATAGCAGTGGTTCCCAAACTGTGGGTCAGGACCCACCCGTGGGTTGCAAGCCAATTTCAAGTGGGTTGTGAAGCACCTAGGGCAGCCATATTGAAAATTTGGGATGCTGGATTGGGGAGGGCTGTATGGTTGTTTTGTGTGTGTCAAGGTTGTAAATAGGCTTTTTTAACTTTCTGATTCACTTTGCTATTGGAAAATGGCTGAGAAGTCATTGCTGCATTCTCTGGAGAGCAGCAGGCTCTGGCATCACAATGATGGCACTTCCGGCCATGACATCACTTCTGGTGGGTCCCAGACAGAATAAAAAGTGGGTCCTGGTGCTAAAATGTTTGAGAACCACTGCTGTATAGCCTTTTTTTGGGAAAAGAGGTGAAGGCGAGAATCCATATCTTCTGTTTTAGTCCTGAAAATATAATAAAAGTGAGACAGTGCTACACAATTGTTCTGTGTACAGAGGAATTGAAAGAAAGCTGTGACTGCAAGCCTATTTTTCCTTATTGTTTTCCCAAGTTTAGGGTAGCGATTCATCAGCTGCCCCATAAAAGACAGGATCTGTAGGGACGGATGATAATTCCTAGAGAGTTTAAGTGCTCAGAGCCTTATGAAGAAAAACGGAATTTGATACGTTGGTGTATCAGTGAAAGAAAACTAGGTATAAAATCACTGAAGGTATGCATGGACCAATGCACACAGTACAGACACCACAAATAGTAGGCCTGCATCCTGAGATTACATAGGACACTGTGTAATGTAGGTCCTAGTCATATATATGTATAGACTCTAGAAAAGACTGAAAGGAAAATGGAAATTGGAAGAATTACAATTACATTGCGCAAATTGCATACATACCTGTCACATATTACTTCCCATACGCATTGGCAAGCATGCATTATCTGGAAACCAAAGCCCAGAATCGTTTCTGGGTTCTTCATCCTCATTAGAACATGTTACAGTATTCTGCCCATTGAATACCTCCCAATCATAGTTTTGTGAGGAATTTTCCAAACAAAGAGGTGATGTGCCATTGTACATACTCCGTCCATTGTGCCTTTGTATTGTAAACCTTTACTATTATGATTATTGTTCCACATAGCAGGAGATGTATCTTAGATATTAGAATCTAATCTAGGCTATGCTTGTGATTGATGGCAAAGTGCCCAAGCTAAGCTCTAGGGAACACTTGACATAGCCCCAGGACAGCATATCTTTCTTCAGGCCAGTGCCCACTCCCCATAGAAAGGAATCTTTTCACCTATGGTTCACTTTTCACTCCTAACAATTCCACAGATCAGCGGGGGCTTTTTTTTTTTCTTTTGTGCTCCCCTGGAGCTGTACTGTGAGTCAGGTGTATCTTTATTTTCACCTACTTCTACATTGTCGTTAATAGAAATGCAGAGCAGTTTATAGAGGTTGGTTGTCATTAATGCCAACAGAGCTGGAAGGGAAGACAGTTTTCCTCCATTAGTGCTTTGCTGTAGAAGCCTTTGGCTTCCCTATGAATACTTTACTCTTATTGTTTTTCAAAGACAATAATTTTAAGAAATTGGTGTATAAAATGCCTCACAAGAGACTGACATTGCCAGTCTGGTGCAGAATTCCAGACGCTTGCTGCTTTCCCAGGATAATATTTCTTATTGGTATCCTTTACTCTTTAAAAAAACCAACAACTTTACACAACATTTTATTCTCTGAAACAACGCTGTTAGATAAATGTTTCTTGCGGTCGCCTTACATTGTGATCCTCATCCGGAACTTTCACTCAGAGTCTTACTGTCTAAGAGCTGCTTCGATTTTATGTGATGAATTGTACCTTTGCCATGGTGATTCTAGTGTTGCATTTGGTCTTTATCTGGGGTAAGCCCAGAAAGTGAATCCAACATTAAGTGCAGTGGATGTGTATTAATTATAATGTTTTAACATTTGACAGTGATTTCTTGAATGTGCAATGTGCTTTACATGCATTACCTTAGTCCTTAAAACAACCCTGTAAAACAAGCGCAATAGTCCAATTTAAAAAAGCTTCAGTGTGTAAAGTTAAGTACACTTACTGCTTGCTATACAGCAGTTGAAGCACCCGCTGAATTCAGGATAAAAAATAGAGTCAAATTAGGGAAACTCTGATTCATAGCTCAGGCTCTTGCAGTGTAATCTAAGCATATCTATTCAGAAGTTCCATTCTATTCAATGGGGCTTACCCCTGGAAACTGCTGAATACTTACAGCCTTATTGCCCAATCCTACTGAACCTCTGCCCCTTCTAAACATTTGTTCAGTGGAAAAGTGCACTTTACAGTGGTCACAACATGGGATCTCCAGGTCTGAGCAACTAGGCAGATGCCACAAGTGGTGACTGAGTGGCTGTATGCCAGCAGCTTCCAGGAAAGCCCTGGTGCCAATATGCCAGCATGGGGGGGGGCAGAGGAATGGGGAGGGTAGGAGAAAGAACAGGGTAGGGAGGAGTTGTGTGTCAAGGGCAGGATGGGGGACCATCCTGGCTTTGCCAATATCCTATCCCCCTTTCCCAGCTTTCATCCATCTACCCAGGTCAACTTGGACTTGTGCTGGCAAAGTTGACCCATTGGGGCAGCAGAGGCTTGCTCCCGGGCAAGGAAACAAATGTTCCTGTACCTCAAAAAGGCCTCTGGGACATGGAATTCCCCCACAGGATGCAGGATGCACCTCACTGATGTGGCTGCATCAGCTGAGGGAGTTTAGCTTGGGCCTTCAAGTACTATGCTACACCAATACCAGCCTTCCATAGACAATTGTAGTGCTCCGGTCATGCTAACACTACTGCCAGAAATCCTAAGCACATCCTAAGGAATCCTAAGGAAGGCTGACATAGTAAGGCCGACATAACAGGGCTGTATCCTAAAGCCCATTAGGAGGCAGCAGCAGTGAAGTGCTGGCCAAGGGGAGATTTTCCCCTTACACCCGCATAAGCCCCTGTCATCTCAGCGGGGCTGCTCAGATCCACACCTGCTGTTTTGCAGGCACAGGTGCACATGCACAGGAATGGCCCGAATCAGGGCCGCCGAGGCTGGGGACAGGGTTTAGGATTTGGCACTATGGCCGTCCTGCATCACAACCCCCATCTCCACCCACTGCACCACTCAATTATGCCCCCGGCACTCCTCTGGAACGCCTTCGGCAAGGCCCAGCACCAACCGCGCGCCACCGACACTCGACCGGCACAAGGTCAGCGCTGCTGGCAGTCACGGCAGTGCCTGAGTGTTGGCGCTGCTGCTTGCACCGGTCCAGCACCATACCGCTGATGCTGATGCGCTTGACGACATGTTTGCGAGAGTGCTCGTCCAGTGCAAGAGCATAGCCCCTGCGCAACAGGGTATAGGATTGCTCTAAAGTAACCATCTAACCTCTGGAATACAACTAAACATGTAGCTTATAAGCAAATCCCATCGACTTCCACATAGGTATGCTCAAATAGAATATTTATTGATTTCAGGTTCTTTGTGATTCAGCCAAGAATCTGCTACAGCAATGGCCCAGTTATGTAAACCCAACCTATAATTGGGTTAATGCCTCCGTTTGCCTGAAGATAAGAGCTGAAGAGCTGAAGGTCGCCAGTTCGGGACTACTGGAAGTCTCTGTGAGCGGCAGACCTTGTAATTGCGACTGATTAACAGCTGAGCTGTCTCCGGCTGCCTTGTGAGAGGGGGAGAGTGCCGGGTCAGCTGCTTCTCTGGTGGGAGCAGGGAAGCCACTTATCAGCCAGCAGAAGACAAACGGGTGGCCAGAAAGAAGGACTAAATCCAGAAAGATCCATCTGTATGTGTGTAGTTCTTGGAAGATAGAATGTTTCTGTAAAAATTGTAAAAACCTTCGGGTTTCTGAATAAAGTCTGCCTAAACTGCCTTGAGTTATAGTCATTAGAGAAATCTGGTGACCTAAGAAAGGCGGTATATAAATACAAGTATTATTATTATTATTATTATTATTATTATTATTATTATTATTATTATTA
>JAJKFI010000012.1:145022-186970 GCA_029204185.1 Lerista edwardsae
AGAGAGAGAGAGAGAGAGAGAGAGAGAGAGAGAGAGAGAGAGAGAGAGATGTAAGCTAATAATTGCTTTCAATGCACAAATCAATGTTGCAGAAGAAATTAGTAGCTCTCATAACAGAACTTAACCAGCTGAAATCTCAGCTTCTATTTGAAAGCTTAATAGTGCATCCACAGGAAACTGTTCAATTCACTTTTCCAATGTAGTATAAATAAAAGGGAATAACTATAAGGCCAGTCATCCTGGAGTTCTTTTCTTGTAGGAAACTCCAGCTTTTTAAAAAAAAAATAACTGAAATGGAAGGATGATTTCCCCGCTCCCCTCTCCTACAATTGTCTGTTCCGTTCGTCTTTGAAGTTTACTCGATGCCTTTAATTACCTTTGATGGAGTGGTAAGAGTCTTTCCCCAGAACACTTTATATACTTAGTCTGATATATCATAAATGAGAAATCTTCTGCTTGAAGCAGCACTTTAAACTGTAAGGACACATCACATTGACATACACTCAATAATAACATTTCACAGCTTTTAACTAAGTTGGTGAGAGCTTTCCCCTCCAGAGACAGCTGCCCCTTCCTTCCCATGTACTGTTTTTTTTTTTCCAGATAGACTGATGTCTTTATTTCGGAAGTTAGAAAGAATTGCTTGGCGTCATCAGTGATTTCAAGAACTATCCGTTGAAGGGGGGATGAAATCTATTCGGAAGACAGATGACAGCTTCTCATTTGGGAATTATTCAAAAATGAGAAAAAAATAGTTACGGCAATACAGAAGGTAGCCATATTACCACGAAAGACCATCAAGCTTTTTAAAAAGAAAAGACAATAAACTAAAACTATTAGGCCAGCCTGGCAATTCTTGTTCAGACAAATTGTTTTGTTTTGTTTTGTTTTGTTTTGTTTTGTTTTGTTTTGTTTTGTTTTGTTTTGTTTTGTTTCTTCTTCTTCTTCTTCTTCTTCTTCTTCTTCTTCTTCTTCTTCTTTTACAAAAAATGAATAAATAAAAGAAGCATAGGAAGGAAGATGGCTTCAGCAGGATTATTATTTCTCTAAGGAGAAGTCTATGTGTACACACTGATGCAGTTGACAAAAGCACAGTTCACAGTGATATTTAGAACTGTGTTTGTCAGCATACATTTTGTCTGCATAGGAGTTTGCACCCAGAAAGGGAAAAAAAATGAATATTTTCATTGTCATCTCATGCTAACAATGTGGATTATAATCCATGAAAACCTGTGCTGATTAGGCTAATCTTTAAATTGCTCCGAGATTACATATTTTAACCAACCTGGAGGGGCCGTCCTAGCCCACTTTCCAGCACTGGCGTGGCAATGCAGCACTGCGGTAAGGGAATAAACGTTCCCTTACCTTGACGAGGCCTCCACGGCTGCCCACACCCAACTGCAGGCACAGCTATGTCAGTGCAGGAAGTTGGTTAGGATTGCGCCCTGAGTTGTAGAAAATTCAGTTGTAACAATTTTTCTCCCACTTCTGAGGCATCTCTAGCTTCTCTCCAGACAGGGCCCATGAGAGGAGGGCACAGGGGATAGGTTGTGCCCAGGTCAAGCATCAAAAAGGGGGCCCAAGAGCTAAAAGAGGGGGCCCTGAAATTTCCTTGGTAATCAAACCAGATACTTTTGATACGTACAGAGCACTTTCCATTCTAGAGCAAGGCTAAATATGATTATGCTATTTATTTTTTTTGCAATTATTTTCTATATTTAAAAGATTTTACAGAGAATTAGGAGTGTATTTTGGTTTTCTAAATTACTGTATCTAACCGCCGACGCTGCACAGGTGGATAGACTTGGGCTCTGTATCAGGAAGCCCAGTAGACCTGGGCTCCAAAAACATGTCCAGCTGTGGCCACCATCCCCCTGCACTCTTTTGCCCCCTCCCTGACAGAGGCATAGGGAGGGTGCCACAGGGGGAGACAGGCATGGCGGGCACTCGCTGGCCAGGCAATGCATGGGGTAGAGCGGGAGTGCTGGGGGCGTGGTGATGTCGCCCTGCCCCTGAGTGTGTTACGAATAGTGCTCACCATCCCAGGCCTGCTCTGTCCCCCCCCCTGTCAGCAACTTCTCCCTGCTCTGTTTTGCCCCTCCCCTTGGGGAAGGGGCCCAAAAGAAACTTTGCATTCCCTGATACAAAGGGTCTCTCCAAGATCCTGTCTACAGAAAATTATTGAAAATTATATGGCTATCAGCTTCTTTGGCCTTTATTCCTAGTTGTTTGTAGTATGAAGATATGTTCAGTTCCTGATAAAGCAGGCTTAGGAGGAAGGTCCCTTGGCATATGCTTTTTACTCTGGTACATCAATTGAGCCTCCTGACTCACTGGAAGCAAGTCTTCTTAACTGCCATCTTCACAGAGGCGAGACCTGGCATTCTTAATTCATCTGTTTCGACCTGGTATGCCGAAACAGATGCATACAGCATAAATGGCTGTGCCTGCATGTCCACATGTCAACCGAACCAATTTAATTATATTATGATAGCATAGACTGGCACTCCACTGTAGTATCCTCAAAAATAGGATGGGGAGTAGCACTTGCTTGCTGTGGCGTCTTTACTGCCTCCCAAACTTTTGAATGGCTTCCATTGACTTCTATGGAAAAAAAAGTGCTCCACTTGGGGACATCATTCCTAGGATTAAAAATGGTTTCTGACTGTGACGGCACAATCCTAACCTGGAGTTAGGCTGGCACAGTTTGGCCAACAATGTTTGGCCAGAACCAGGGCCACTGTAAAGTGTGTTTGGGCCATTCTCGGAGTCAGTTAGTATGGCGCACGTCTGTGCTGGCCTCTCTGACTCATCACCTGACATATTTTTAACCTGTATGAACAGAATCCAGAATCTCACATTCATTTCTTTAAGAGATTTCTTAAAGATTTTAAGATTCATTTCTTTAAGAGATTTCTCTACCCAGCCCTTAAAGAGATTTCTACCCATAGGGGCAAGCAGGGTGGCTTATAGAAAATATTAAAATATAAGAACAGTACAAGCAAATTAAAATCAGTGTATAACAATAATTAAAACATTGTCTTTTCTTTTTCTCCTCTTCCTCCTCATAGGGTATTTGCTAACTGATAGGCTGTGATATAAGGAATTATGGAATTGAAATCAACAATTTCTTGTAATTTCCTTTTTGCGGAAGCAAAAACAGTTCTTTGGTGCTGACTCTCATTGCACAATTGCACATTGACTGTCATTGACTATTGGGCACCATTATTCTTGATGCTCTGCTCATCATGGCTCAGTCTTCAGATAAATAAAATAACAATTTGCATTGCCTCTCACAACAAGGAATAAGCCCCTGATAACAACAATCTAGAGGATCTGAAAATTGTGCTAAATTGATATGGTAATGAACAGCTGTGAGTAGCAGCGACTCCCTTGCAAAGAGTAGGACGTAATCCCAAGATTTCAATATTCCTTTTCTAATGTCTCATGATGTCCTAAATGAGCCTCAAAAACGTTAACAATAATATGGTAGTGTTCAGAACACTTGTAGGTGGTTTCATACTGTGGAAAACACCTGACAAAATGGACAATGGTGGCATTATGTATTTGTCTATTTTTATTTATTTTTGTTTAAAAGCCATCTATGCAAATGTGAACTGAAAATGAAGCTTGTCCAATTCCGTAATTTCCCACCCCAACTCCTCGATTCAGTCATTGAACTACCACAAATTGAGCCATCTGCTAAGGGAACTCTCTTTGGAATTGTTTGATTCCTTTGCCCCTCTAAAGATAAGATTTCTTTGAGTGAGCCCTGAGAATTTGGGAACACTTTGTTTCCCCCTCATCTATATCAAACTGATTGGGATGCTCAACCACTGGCTCTAGGGATATTGCTTTTGTACAACAGGGGAGGATTCCCTCCCAATCAATTTTGCAACCAGGTTACACCAACAATATCTCCAGGCACAATATCTCAGTGCAGAAAAAACACCGATAAGAGCTTCCAAACAGACAGAAACACAATGCTTTGTATTTAATTCACAGGGTTTACGGAGACGCTCACAGCAGAAAATGTTAAATAGCCAGATGAACCTTTTATCTTCCAGTCATGGAAAGGAGACACAATGTTTTAAAACAGTGTAAAACAAGAGTTTCCTGGGATATTATTGCCTTCCCTACGCACACAGTGGACATGCACATCATCCATCTTCACTGAAATAAATGAGCCCCTATCTTTCAGGGAGAATGTTCCATGTGAACATCAGAGATTTGTACACAAAAATCTCTGTATGATGGCGCAATCCTAACCCACTGGCATAGCTGTACCAATGGGGCATGTGCTGCATTCTGCTGTGGAATAGTAGTCATGAATAGAGATGTGAAGGCCTGGAAAAAAAACCCGGAAAAATTCAGAAAAAAACTTTTTTTTTCCTGAAGCATTTTTGCTTTTTTTCTGAAAAATTGGAAAAATTGAAAAAAGAAAAAAAAAGAAAAAAATGATTATGGAATATTTTATTTTAACATGATGAATAAAATATTTTAAAACAAGGGGTTCAAATATTTTCCAAATAATTTCTAAAAAATATGTATGATATCAGATTATTCTAATTTCTGTGCACTGAGGACAAGCAAGACCTAGGTTACAAACTGAATCCTCCAATGCAAAAACTGGGGTTTTTTCCAAGCTTCAAAATTTCCAGAAATTTTACATCTCTAACACAGCCTCTGACTCCTCTTGCTTCTTGCCTTCTTCAGACTCCTCCATCCTCTGCAGCATGTAAAAGAATCTGGTCTATGTTTGGAAACACACTAAATCAAGAAATAAACTGACATGTGAAAGGGTAGAGAAGCTTGTTTCAATCCGAGCAAATCTTCAGTTTTTAGAAGTCCATAATAACTGTGATAATGACTTTCAACCTGGAAAAGGAAAACAAGCGCTAATATAACATGTTTTTTTTTCAATTTTTCCAAAAATTTTCATTTTTTTCCAGAAAAACTGCAAAAAAACAGGGGTTTTTTTTCTGAGCTTCAAAATTTCCGGAAATTTTTCATCTCTAGTCATGAAGGCCTCCTCAAGGTAAAGGAATGTTTGTTCCCTTACCTCAGAGCTGCATTGCCCTTACTCTGGTGCTGGAAAGTTGGTTAGGATTGCGCCCTGAGAGTAACTTGTTTTTTACCTGGCCAATTGCATTTTTTCTGCCTGAAAAACAGATGTATTTTTGGAACCTGGCCTTGAAGCATTCTGAATGCCTGGTATATTTTATTTAGCAAATATATAGCCTGGGGGAACTCCTGGACCCTGTGTGGATCCCAAAGAAGCAGATGGCAGACGTAGACACACTTATGCACAGGAGTGCGTTGTGTGTCCTGCATGATTGACAAGTGTCTTCCTCAGAGGTTACCTTGCATGACTCAAATCACCTGTGATTCAGGGCACAATCCAAACCAACTTTCCAGCCCCGGGTTAAGGGCAATGCAGCTCCAAGGTAAGGGAACAAACATTCCCTTAGTTTGAGGAGGGCTCTGTGACTGCCCCCCCCCAAAGCAGGATGCAGCAGATGCCCCATTGGCACTGCTATGCCAGTGCTGGAAAGTGGTTTTGGATTGCACCCTCAGGAAGTTTGCATATAGTCCTACCCCCATCCCATACAAAGTGGTGATGATCATTGTTACCAAGTGTCAAATGCTGCATATTTGTTCAGCTTTGCAAAGTCCCCATCCAGTAATAGGAATTTATGCTCCAAAACCACTGTACAATGTGAGTCTCTAGCCAGGCGTACTATGCATGTAGTTTGCTGTGGAGCACCAAGGACCTGATCCAGAATGTGATCTGCATGAAGGATCAAACCTGCTTACTTGTAGATTTTCCTCTTGGTGGTTCAGGGTAAAGGAGCTAAAAAGACCTACAGGTGGACAGGTATGTGTGATGAAAAGGGGATGCTACATTTTTATTTTGGACAATATTCTTAGCAGTTCTGTACTACTACACCTAAGCCACAATAACTTCAAGAAACACACAACAGGTTTATTAACATGTTTCTTCATCCATAAATCTTGTTTCCAATTTCCTCACTCTCTTCAATTTAAATTGTTCTAAACTTCTTTGGGGGAATTATATTTTTTAATTGTGGTTGTACAATGAATATTTGATGATCTTCATTCATAGGGTAATCATGGAAAAAAATTCTAATCCTAAATAAGATGTTGAATAATAATTAAAACTACTGAAGACTTGATTAAGGGTGTTAGGGGATTAGAAATGAGAATTAAAGATGGCCAAGAGCCCTGGGGCAAATTTAAGGACTTCAAACACCTTTAAAAAAAATCCTGGTTTTTTAAAAGATTAAGAAAATTATTGGACTAGAGATTTCCCCCTAGGAAACAATCTGTGAAAAAGATGTAACAAATGTCAGATTGTAGTTTCCCAAATCTATTGCTGGGAGTTCAATCTACAATCAACCAAGCCAAAGGGAAATGCTTCTATTTAAGCAGTCTCTTAGAAAGAAATGGGACACAAATCTGTTCAGATATAAACATACTATTCTCAATCATCTGGGCTGTCCATCAAAAAAGTCTAAGGATCATAGGTAGCAAGTAGAAGTTGCAAAGAAATGTGCCTAATATTTGATGTTGTCACACAAATACAAGGTTTCTCTATCTGCATTGTATCTGAAATTTTGAATGAGGAAAAGGTTTCTTCTATTTTCCAACAATTTCTTGAGTATGGCTCATATGCTGAAAAATGTTTGTGGCAGGTTTAGCATTCTTTTTGTATACAGATGTGCCCTATGGTACCAGACAGCCTCTGTCCTTTTGCTGAACAGTGCATTATTCAAAAAGCTTTCCATTTAAATTTGATGGAGCAAAAGCCAAACAAAATGCTTAACATACAGAGCACAATCCTATAATAAGCCGGCCTATTAAGGCCAACATAGCAGGGCTGTATCCTAAAGCACATTAGGAGGCAGCAGCAGCAACGTCCAGGACAAGGGGAGGTTTTCCCCTTGCACCTGTGTAAGCCCCGGTCACCCCTATGGGCCTCTTCGGATCTGCACCTGCTGTTTTGCAGGTGCAGAGGAACGTGGACAGGATCAGCCCGAATTGGGGCCACCCTGGCTGGGCATGGGCTTTAGGATATGGCAGTACGACCATCATACATCACAACCACCATCTCCACCCACTGCTCCGCCCAGTTACCCCCCCCCAGAATGCCTCTGGAACATCCTCACGGAGGCACTGCACTGACCAAGTGATGCTGACACTTGATTGGCGCATGGCCGGTGCTTCTGATGGTCGTGGCAGCACCCGAGCACCAGCACTGCTGCTTGCACCAGTCCAGCACCACAGCGCCGTCGCAGATGCATTTTATAGCATGTTTGCAACAGCGTTCGGCCAGCGCAAGAGCTTAGCGCCGACTCAAGGGGCATATAGGATTGCTCTGGCAGTCCTGTATGTATCAACGTATCTCTGCTAGGCACGTAGAACATTGATGTCATTGCTCTGTAGGATACATTTTATTCACATTATTATTCTGTTTGTTAAGTGAACGACAACAGTGAACTTAAGGCATCAATCTTCTTGAACGGCAGGTTTTTGTCAATGTACGCAAAAAGTACTTATGGCCTTTTACTCTAATTTTTAAAGTTGTTTGAAGAAAGAGTCCTAGGGTGGATATTGAGCACATGCAGCTGTGACCTGTGTGATTTGTTTGTTTCATACAAGCAGTTCTACATATGAGCCTGTCCCTGTCTGCTACAGAGTCAGATCATTTGTCCGTAAACGTCAGGATTGTCTAAATCAGTGGTTCTCAAACTTTTTAGCACTGGGACCCACTTTTTAGAATGACCATCTGTCTGGGACCCACCAGAAATGATATAATGGCCAGAAGTGCCATCATTGTGACACCAGAACCTTTCCTAAGAATGCAGCAATACATTGAGTTATTTTCCAAAAGCAAAGTAAATCAGAAAGAAAAAAGTTTATTTACAACCTTAATACAAGCAAAACAAAGTATAGCCCTTCCTCTTTACAGCATCTCATCTTCCCATATTTTCAATATGGCTGCTCTAGGTGCTTCGAGACCCACCTGAAATTTGCTCGCAACCCACTGGTGGGTCCCAATACACAGTTTGGGAACCACTGGTCTAAATCGATTGGCAGTTGTTTTTCCTAGAACTACGTAGAGACACCAAGAACTTTCTTCCATCAATGACCTGAGCCTGGGTGCAGCACACATCCTGCCGTGCCTCTTGTCTTGCAGGAACTTCTCCAACTGGGGAGCAATCAAGCCTTTGTGAGTTCCTGGAAGGACACGCTCAAGCCCAATCAAGTCCAGGAAATCTGTGCTGAGGACCCAAAAAGAAGCTCCAAACTCATTTGTCCGTCCAGAAATGTTTTTGTTTCCTTTGTGCAAAGTTTCATAACTGATCTGCTCTAGAAGCAGAACTTTGACATCTCTCAACGGAAAAAAGAAGTGCCAATATAGCAATACAGCATTTTTTTCCATTTCTACAAACATTTCCGTTTTTCCCCGGAAAAAACAGTTTTTTTTTCCAAGCTTCAAAATTTCCAGAAATTTTACATCACTAGTCATGAAGGCCTTCTCAAGGTAAGGGAAAGTTTGTTCCCTTACCTCGGAGCTGCATTGCCCTTACCCTGGTGCTGGAAAGTTGGTTAGGATTGCATCCTATGAGATACAGGAAGCTGGACTAGATGGGCCCTTGGCTTGATGCAGCAGGGCTCTTTTTATGTTCATATGTCCTCTTTCAGACATTAGGGGACTTGACAATCATTTCCAAATGTGAGATATGAACTACTCCTCATGTAAGTATAATTAACAGCCCAATCCTAAACAGCGCTGACATAGTAAAGCTGACATAGCAGGGTTGCATCCTAAGCCCAGCAGGAGGCAGTAGCAGCACAGTGCAAGGCAAGGGGAAGTTTTCCCCTTGCACCCGGGTAAGCCCCAGCCAGCCCTATGGGGATGCTTGGATTTGCACCTGCTGTTTTGCAGGTGCAGGTCAACATGCACAACAGCGGCCTGCACTGGGGCCACCGAGGCTGGGGATGGGATTTAGGATTTGGCACTATGGCCATTGTGCATCACCGCCCCTGTCGCTGCCCACTGCGCCACCCCATTACACCCCCAGCACGCTTCTGGCATGCTCTCGGTGAGGTCCTGCATCAATTGAGTGCTGCTCAACCGGCACATGGCCCAGCGCTGCTGACAGGCACAGCAGCACCTGTGCACTGATGCTGCTGCTTGCGCCGATCCAGCACCTGACTAGCTGGCAAAGATGCACTTGACGGCACATTTGCGACAGCGCTGGACCGGCGCAAGTGTGTAGCACCGGCGCAACACAGGTATAGGATTGTGCTCTAAGACAGCTTATATGTTTTCAGCTGCAGAATGAGGGACGAAAACACATGTTTTCATAAACGTATCTATTGTATAGGTATTTAGGGAGATATGATTGACCACACCTCACAGCTCTTTGTACTCTTGGTAGAAAACTTGGGTTTGTCTCTGCGTAATTTGTGAAGTGGCCCTAACAGAAGTATAATGAGTTGCCAACCTTTCTAGTGGAGATATGCTAATTTAAGAGAAGCCCAACAGGGAGAGAATAGAGGTAGTGTGTGAGTGCACATGTCTCTGTGTGTGAATAAAACACTGTAGTCCAAAATTTATAATTCAGCAGAGCCCTGCTGTCAACTGTGGGATGTCTGACTATCTGAGATTGAAAATAAGGTGCGTCAGGCACCCTTTTGGCAATACCTGAGGCGGCCTCTATTCAGCAGAGATATTTTTATCTCACTTTGTAAATGAGTTATTCATTATTTGCTGCCTTTCTGCTCAGCAACAAATGTTTGGTTGCCCATATTAGTTTTGCAATGACAATTTTTTTCCCTGTGCATCATCAGCTGAATCAAGGTGACCGTTACAATCTCTAATATGCAGAAAAATTGATGTGCCGTGTGAACCATTTGAATCAATTGATAATAGTTGCATAAAGCAATTATCACAACATTATTATCTCTGAGAATTTCCAACAGCTCCTCTCTAACCAGGTAAGTTAATTTTAATTCAGAAAAACAGACACATCCTGTCCCATCTTTTGTGAGAGCAGCTAATATGCATATATAGCAACAGGTGTCTGCAGATGCAAGATTACAAGAGAGCTTTAATCTGTTTTGTGCGTGGCTCAGAAGTGGGAAAATTGGAAATTCTGCCATGACTTCAAGTAATGTGATCAAATGCACTTTTAAAAGATTGCAGAGTTACACACAGAAAGGCAACCAACAGTCTCTCTTGAGGATTATCATTACAGTATATATCTATACCTGAAGTACAGTACCTGTAGCTAATTTTAATCTAATTTTAATCAAGTATAAAATATGTTCAAATTTGCAAAAAGAATCATTCAAATGAAGAACATCATTTGCTGGGAGGTTGGTTGTTTCTTTTAAGCCAAGTTTTTTTAAACCTAATAAGCAGGTATCAATAGTATTAATTGAAGACTGGTTGAGAGAACTACCCCACAGCCTATAGTCCTTATTACAGCAGGGTTGAATTGCTCTCTTGAAGCTACTAGATTATCTCTGAATTAATGGCAAACCTAACTAATTCAAGTATCATTGCTAAAGCTAATGAATGATCCCCCCAAATATATATAATCTTATTTTTTTTCCAGTTCAAGCATTTGTCACAATTTGTATCTTAGATAATGAGCCTAGCGCAACAGCAGTGCTGAAATTATACATCCAATTCAGTCATCCCATAGAACATAAAAGCACTTCAATACCATTTCCTCCCACTTATGACTACTATATGCATATTGCTCCAGCATTTCTAATTTTAATATGTACTTTCCCCTCCCCACCTGTTTCTGAACACATGCGGAGGCAAAAAAAAAAAAAAAGAAGAAGAAGCTAGATGACTGTTTATGGATAAAAATCAGCCACAACGTCATTAAAATATAACAGTGCCAGCCTAAAGACCAGTGTGGGTGGAACAACCATCACTTGAAGCTTACAACCCTGAGAGGGCAACTGACCTGGTTGGCACATCATTTGCAAATGGTGGCTAACCATGGTTATCAGGCTTAATTCAGTCCAGATCAGCAGCATCAGTCTGCTGTAAGCTGTAAGCATTTCAAGCCATGTGACCACGAATCCTCTCAAATTCTGAGAAGACTCTTATGTCTGGTCCCCTCTCACCCTCCACAGTGGTAAAAAATTGCATTCTCGTCTTCCTTGTTACAAATTTGCCAATTTAGGGCCCAATCCCGAAGGCCCATATTGCTGGTGGTACACATCTACCGCCAGCAAAAATGTCACAAATGTGCTCTAAACATGTCTGTGACACATGTATGCCCACGCTGGAGTGGTTCTCATTCAGTGCCAGGCCCTAACGCAAATGGGCAGCCAGCCAGCGCTCCAGCAGCACCAGCTGCTAAGGCAAGCGGAGGGGGAAGGAACCAGGCCGGGGAATGGGAAGAGTCGGCTGTGAGGAGGGGGGGACCCAGCGATGGCTTCCACTGCCAGATCTTATCCCTGGTGGTGGCTTGAGCAGCCCAACACAGGGCTGCCTGATTCACCACTGGCAAAATATATGGCAGGCGAGCTGAGGAATCCCTTTTTGGCCAATGGGGCATTCCCTGGGGGAAGAGGATAGAAGTCCCTTCTCCTGGGGAGATTCCAGCACTGTCTCACTACCACTGCACCCATGGCAGTTCGTCAGTTCAGGATTGGGCTTGATTTTAATTCTGGGCCAGCTAAGCATGTGTGCATTGGTAGACACACGTGTGTGTGTGTGTGTGTGTGTGTGTGTGTGTGTGTGTGTGTGTGTGTGTGTGTGTGTGTGTGTGAGAGAGAGAGAGAGAGAGAGAGAGAGAGCAGTGTTGGCAACATATTTGAGTATACCCCCAGAGGCTTGTAGGGTCTTAAAATTCCTTCTCAACTTACAGACATCTCTCACTGCCCCTTTTTCATGTTGCCCCTTTCTGTATTAGAATGCAGATAATACTTTCTGACTGTATTATCTCTAGAATACTCTAGCTGCACTGTGTGGAGCCCTTTTTATTATCATGTTAACTCTTCTCTTTCTGTCTCTTTCCTATATTCTACCAAATCCAACTTTCATGCTACATTACTTGGTTCAGGAGATGCAGGATAGCATCTGGCTAGCCACTGTTTGAAGAATTTATATCCCACCTTTCCCATGCCGAAGCAAATGCCCAAGGTGGCAAACATGGGCAGGCTAATCTAAACCACCATTTTCCAATGGGGTTTTTCCAAATATACAGTATTCAGTCCCAAATATAAGGTATTCAGTCCCAGATGTAGCCTTCACAGGGTGCAATTCTAACCTGGAGTTACTCTGGCTTAGATAGGCCAGCAATGTTTGGCTGGCACATAGGACACCATAAAGTATGTTTGGAATACTCTCGGAGTCAGAGAGGACAGCACACAGATGTGCACCATCCTCCCTGACAACAAGAGCGGTCCAAACGTGTTTTACGGTGGCCCTTGTGCTAGCCAAATTTTGCTAGCCTAACTAAGCTGGCCTAACTACAGGCAATCGTAAGTCAAGCCTGGACAGGTCCTCCAGGTCCTACTCCATTCTCACCGACACTGCCGCAACTCTCACTTATGTTCTAATCAATTCATCAGCACTTCCACCCTGCCACAACAGGTACAGCAGCTTGTCACAGCCTGGCATTCCATCACCCATCCAAAAACAAGACCACAGTTTCTCCTGCTTAGCTTCAGGCAGTACTGGTGGCTCATCCATCAGTCAACACCTTCTGCTCCCCTGTTGAAAACTTGCTGCATGCTGGATGATGGACCTTGGTCTGATCCAGCAGCGCTGCTACTTATGTTCTTCTCTAAGTTATCACTTAGATTGTATCCACTTTTTGAAGTGGCAATTCACCAAGCTGAATTTGTTTCTATTTTGGCATATTTTCCAAAAGATGCCATTTTAGATACATTGGGACAGCAGAGGACCACCCATGTGTGACACTGATCTGAATTTGAAGAGAGCACAGGAAATTCTATTAAAGAAATTCCAACTCTGGAATTTACAGCACAATCCTAAACCCTGCGCAGTGTCAGCGCAACAGGATTGCGCCGACGCTGCGCCCTTAGCGCTGACACAGGGGCGCTGATCGGCACCCCCGCATCGGCGCTAAGGCAACAGGACCAGTGCTGCAGGTCGGCGCGAGGGAGGCTCCGTGGGAGTGGGACTTGGGTGGAACCTGGGCAGGCTTGGGAAGTGGCCGTACGGCCACGTCCTAAGCCCATCAGTGGGGCCACGCAGTCTCCTCAAATCTACGCCCAATTTTAGTGCACGCTCCCTTGCTGCAGGAGACTCCAACGCTCCAACCCAGCATCAGATATGGTGCTGGCCAGCCAGCCTTTCCATTTTGGGTTGGATTGCGCCCTAAGATAAAGATCTACCTATCTACCTATCTACCTATCTACCTATCTACCTATCTATCTATCTATCTATCTATCTATCTATCTATCTACACAATAGAATGGTGGTATGAAGCACTAAAACATCCATCAGAAAACATCTATTAACAGCTAAAAAAATTAAAATAAAATAAAATGGCCACTACTACTGCAGAATAACCTTCGGCTTTAAATCCAACAGTTGTCTCTTTCCAAGCGTTTCCAAGCATTTCACAGGAAGTACAGATCAATGTAACATAGAAGATTAGTATCAACTTCATCTACTTCTCCGAAGACAAATATACGCCTACAAATCTATTTCTCTTGCAAAATGTCTGGGTGTGATTAACTTGACTTCAGCAACTGGATCTATATTTTCAGAATTTCCTGAACACCTTTGTTGGTTGACTGATAAAATGTGTATGCAACAACACTCCTATTAGGAACTGCACCATATAATGACCTGGACATCTTGTAATAAGGGAAAGGGCAGCAAAAACTAGATTAAAGAAATAATAGGAGCTTCACATGAATAAAAAGACATAGGACAATCGTATGCACCTAATGCTTCCTCAAACAATTTCCCTGTACTTGTCTTTTCCTGCTCACATCATCATCATCCTCTTGTTTATTAAATATTTGCAGAAAGAGGCATGAGCCTGCATACTTTCATTGTCAGATTTGGGAACATTAAGGCTGGAATCTGGTGCACACTTTCCTGGAAACGCATTGAACTTATGGGACTCACTTCTGAAGAGACACCTAGAAGAGAGCCTAGGATTGCACTTAAGTTTAGGATGGGTGACTGCAAAGTTAATACATCATCACCCAACTTACAACAACTACCTCTTTAAAGTACCTAATGAAATAGAGCTGGGATTTTTTTTTAACAATTAGCCAGATTTCCAGAGAGAAGTGATATCTGATGGCATTAAGGACTGTGACATGAGATTATGACAATTTAATTATTTAATGAGCTGATTAGTAATCTTGGAAGAGTGCACTTTTAAAACTTCAACGTACTGCCACAGCTGTCACTACTGCCACATGGGGAGAGAAAGGGGAAAATGGTGGAGGGAAATCAGCTATAACACATTTTTACTGACCTTAGAATGAGAGAGAGAGAGAGAGAGAGAGAGAGAGAGAGAGTTTGTGGAGCAGGTTAAGAAAACTGTTTGGCAGGATAAATGTTAATACTGAAATCTTTCTATAGAACTAGGTTAGAGCTTATCTTTCTAATGCCAGAAGCAAACTATATAATTAGCATCTGCTTAGTACATTTTTTTTAAAACCAGCCCAATCCTATGGGCTTGTAGCACTGGCAGCAGTCTGCTATTGATACTTACTTTACAGCTGCTACAAAAGGCACTCCAGCAGCATGTGAAGAAGCCAGAAGGAAGGCCAGAGGTACCTGTGCCCATTGAAGGCACATGCTGGATCTGCCGAGGCAGGTAAGATGCTGGGGAGGGAGGATGGGTGGGGGAGTGTGGAACAGGGACAGGTAGGGACAAAATGGGGCATGTAGGAGGTCATGGTGCATGCTAGATCCTATCCCTTCCCTTCCTCCTTGCCCCTGAACTAGCACAGATCTGAGGAGACCCATTGCAGAGCAGGCAGCTTATGGAAGTATTAGGGGATTAATAGCCCAATCCTATCCTTCCTGGCACCCTGGCTCCAGCAGACCCAAAATGGTTACCACTGGATCCTATAGGCGCTGGAACACTGCCGGAGGTCTCCTTTAAGAATGGAACCAGAATGGAACCAGGCTGCTGGCGCTTAACATTAAAAAGGTGGCAGAGCAGCTTTTAAACTGATCCCTGGGGGAAAGCCGACAGGAGCTGCGTGGCGTCCAGAGCTGAGTGGAGAGAGGTGAAAAGCGGAGTGCCCCCGGGATCTGTCTTGGGGCCGGCATTTTTCAACTTGTTCATAAATGACCTGGAGACAGGGACAAGCAGCGGGGTGGCCAAGTTTGCGGATGACACAAAACTTTTCCGGGTGGTGAAGACCAGAAGGGATTGTGAAGAGCTCCAGAAGGATCTCTCCATGTTGGGGGAATGGGCGGCAAAATGGCAGATGTGTTTCAATGTGGACAAGTGTAAAGTGATGCACATTGGGGCAAAAAACCAAAACTTCACCTATAGGCTTTGGTGGACAATTCAATGAAGGTATCGACCCAGTGTGCGACAAAAGGGGTTGAGAATAAAACAGCCAATATTATCATGCCATTCTACAAATCGATGGTAAGGCCGCACTTGGAATATTGTGTGCAGTTCTGGTCGCCACACCTCAAAAAGGACATAGTGGAGCTGGAAAAGGTGCAGAAGAGAGCGACAAAAATGATTACGGAGCTGGGGCACCTCCCTTATGAAGAAAGACTGCAGCGTTTGGGGCTGTTCAGCCTAGAAAAAAGGCACCTGAGGAGGGACATGATTGAGACATACAAAATTATGCACGGAAGGGATAGAGTCGATAGAGGGATGTTCTTTTCCCTCTCTCAAAACACCAGAACCAGGGGGCATCCACTAAAGCTGAGGGTTGGGAGAGTTAAAACAGATAAAAGGAAGTACTTTTTTACCCAGCGGGTGGTTAGTCTGTAGAACTCTTTGCCAAAGGGGGTGGTGATGGCATCTGGTCAAGATGCCTTTAAGAGGGGATTGGACGGATTTCTGGAGGAAAGGTCCATCGTAGGCTATAGGCAATGATGGATTGTGCAACCTCCTTACATTAGTAGTAGGCTACTTCAGAGTACTGGGTGCAAGGGAGTGGCAACAAGATGCAAGCGCCTTGTGTCTCGTGCCTCCCTGGGGCACCTGGTGGGCCGCTGTGAGATACAGGAAGCTGAACTAGATGGGCCTTTGGCCTGATCCAGCAGGGCTCTTCTTATGTTCTTATGTTCTTATAAGAGACCTTTAGGTCTCTAAAGGTGTGTTTGCTCCCTTACCCTGGGGAGACTGCAGCTGGTGGCAATGGGTTTCTTTGGCTATGCGCCCCCTATTGAGCATATGCTGAATTGAGGAGGCCTGTGTCGGGCTACTTGGCCTGGGAGGGAAGATAGGATATGGTGGGCAGAGGCTGCCTCTATCTCCACCCCCTCCCAGCCCAATTCTACCCTCCCCTCACCCAGTTCCACCCCCTCCCTGCCTCTACCCTGCCCCCAAAAGCCTCACCACCAGCCAAACGTACAGCCCATGGTCCTCAGCGACGTCTTCATGGTGCTGAGGCCCAGTGCCAGCATGCCCTCCTTGCCAGCAGCTGTGAGCGGAACATTTGCTACATCCAGCACCAGCGGTACACAAGTATCACCGGTGCAACAGATTAGACTCTTAATCCCCTTTTCCCTCCAAAGCCTCCCAATCCACCCTCACTCAATACTGGGCACAATCCTAACCTGCAGTTAGGCCGACATAGTTAGGCCAGCAAAGTTTGGCAGGCACAAGGGACACCGTAAAGCTCATTTGGACCACTCTCAGTCAGGGAAAATTGTGCATGTCTGTTTGCTGGCTTCTCTGACTCCAATAGTGGTCCAGACATACTTTACGGTGTTGCTTTGCCGGCCAAACTTTGCTGGCCTATCTGTGCCGGCCTAACTGCAGGTTAGGATTGTGCTCACAGTGTGTGCCTTTTTGGCATGGATGCACCAATGGGAGGGGGGGGGGTGAGAATGAGGATAGGATTGAGCTTTCAGTGTGCCAAGTGCTTCATATGTATAATCTGGATGGAATCCTTATAATAACCCTGTAAAGTCAATAAAGCTATAATCCTATGTAATCCTGCAATCCTATGCTGCAATCCTAGGATTGCTCTGTAAGTATTATTATTCCCATTTTGCCACTGAGTGGCCTATGGCTAGGGGTAGTTTTGTTGTTGTTGAAAACTGCCTTTTGGGTATTAACAACTGCCTTTTGGTGGTTCGAATAACTGAATAAAAACACCAAACACCGCATTTTGGTGTTTAAGATATTTTCCAGAAATTAAAATAGACTACTTTTCCAATTAGAAATCATACTGTGGTTGCATCTGCTAACACACCTGTATCATCTACCTAGTACACTTTTCAAGCATTTAATATTAATAAAAATGAGCTCAGATTGAGAATGTAGAATAAAAACACATAACACTGCAATTTGCTATTTTAATCAAGATATTGGGGGGGGGGGAATCACACACACACACACCCAAAAAAACCTCCCTACCTATGGCAGTGGTTTTTTTTTTTTTAAAAAAAATGTGTATTTTAGCCACTTCATTACATCAGCTTGTCCTGACCCACAGTTTGGGAAACACTGCTCTAAGCAGTTTTGATCAGGAGTTCATATATAATACTCTGGGGAGAGCTTACTTAGGGTAGCACTTACTGCCCAAATAGATAGATAGGGCCTTCTTACAGTAGCACTTTCTCAATGAAACTCTTTATGTATGAAGGCTAATCTAGCCAACTATCTATTGACTTTCAGGAAGTCTGTATGGTATTAGTATTCAGAAGAAAAGCTTTTGCGTGCTGGGTTGGAGTTGGCTTATTATTGATTGCTGGCTGATTGTATTTTTGACATTTGGATAATGTTTTAGAACTGCTTTAGTGATTAAGCAATGCTGTTTTTAATTTGTTGAGATTGCTCAGGATGATATTATTCTGTGCTTACAATTTGCAGTGAAATAACAGATGCAGACGCTGCAAAAAAAAATAGCAAGATTGGAAATTAAGCTAAAAAAATGACCCAACATTCTAATTATTTGCAAATAATGCAACTGTGGAAAGATACTACCATTTGCACTTTATGGCTATTGACTAGATAAACGCTAGAGAAATGATACTGCAATTCCTAAAGTATAAGACTCTCTAAGGAGAACCAAAGCAAAGGGGGAGTCCATGCCAATTAAATGAATTATATCTTCCCCATTTGCACAAATTGAGAAACAGTAAATACAAGATGGTGTTTAAATAAATCGTTAGAGGTCATTTTTGTTTGCAGTATTCGTAGCACCAAAGCAAACCAGAGTCACTGTTGGGCCATAGAGGAAGACATGATTAGTTCAATATCCCTATTACACTAACAAAAGTGTTATTTGCAGAATGATCTTGCCCATTAATTTGGTACTGTGACTGAGGTTCAGCTGGTTTCACAGCTACTGTTATAGTTGGGGGGAAATTTTGCTGACATTAAGTTGGCAATAAATGCTTTCGAGCACACCCTGATCACTGGTATGTGTTTGCTAATGAACACATTCTGTCCTGGAGTTGGCAGGCTCGCTGGTCAGCTGGATAGTTAGAGATGGAACAGTTGTCTCCCTTACAGCTGGTTACTCTGAATATCACAGAGGACTCATAAAGGGCAATAAATTGTCAAGCAGTTCATTAAACATTTCTCTGGGTCATCGGTATAAGACACCATATTGGATTGGTGGCCACTCTGAACTGACAATACAGAAATTCTTAAGCACTTAAAATTATTCTTGTGGGATTCATTTTAGATGCCAAATACTTCCATAGCAATGACAGGATATTGCCAAGCAAGGCTATGTAACTTCTGACCCAGTGAGCTGAGCACAATATGCATCATGTGTGTGGATGGGAAGGAAAGCACCTGGAAGATTTTATTGGAAACATGTCTTGAATAGAAAGGGTTAAACACACTCCTCAGCTCTTCTGGTCAAAGTTGCAGTCCCTATAGCAGAATTTTGCTAGTTAGAACAATTGTACACATCTCATCTATTTTGCTACTTCGCTAGGTAAAATTTCAGAAGTATTCTAGAATTTTTGTTTTTATTTTTATTAGTCGTAGTAATATTAGTAGGAGTGGGAATGGCAGCGGCAGCAGCAGTAACAGAGCATTTGTCCCCTTACATTCATCCCCTTATAAAATCCCAGCCTTTTTGATGGGGCTACTCGGATCTGTGCCTGCCAAAAGTCCTGCGTTGGGCTAAGATTCAGTGTGTGCCAGTGCCTCCAATCTCATCCCCTCCTGGCCCAATCTTCCCACATCTCTGCCATCCCCCTGTCCCGTTACACCTCCTTCCGCCCCCAGACTCTGCACTGTCCAGCGTGTGCTTACCTGCCGTCTGGATCCAGTGCTGGTGGGTCTTCTCGCTGACACTGCTTACTCTCCAGATGATGCAATGTGCTTTACGGCATTTTTGCAACATCCTAGACCAGTGCTGCAGTACGCAATGGATAGGATTGGGCCAAAAGAGGCTTTGGTTTGTGGAATAGACCATTTCTAACCTGCACTGGAACAGGCAGGCAGGCTGGCCTGTGCTACCCTGGGGTAGGAGGAAAATATCCCCTTACCTCGAGGGGTAGCACAGGCCAGCTCCATGGAGTTGCTCGGAGCTGCGCCAGCGAAATCGCTGGGCCTGCCTGGCTCGGGGATGGGGGTTAGGATCCTACCTAATGGTCAGATCCGCACTTCACCACTCTCCCCAGGTCCGCCCGCCCACTGGGCCACCCTCTCTCTGCCCTCCCTCCACCCTGTTCCATAAAGGAGGCAAGAGGCATTCTTTGGAGGAAAGTCAGTCTAGTGACCCAAGGTGGGTGTTGAATGGGGCATTGTCCTGTAAGCTGTCCTGTAAGCACTAGGTGCATTCAAAGTAAATAAAAAAAAGGAACGTTAGCCTGGCCTAAAGCTCTGGGGAAGACTTGGAACTATTGCTGGGGAACTATTGCAAAACTGTTTCCTTCTGGGCGCTAGTGATTATCCATGCCAGTAATCTGTTTACAGTGAACAAAGAGCTTTGAATTTCTTCATCTCTTGGGGCTTTCCTTTGCCTTCTGTGGGTTATGTGCTCTCAGTTGAGGTTTCGATTTACCTATTCACCTAGCTGCCGAGAGGGAAGCAGCCCCACTTCAGTCACAGGGATTCAGAGTACAAACTACAGATCCTCACAGCCCATCCTTAAACACAAACATTCAAAATTGGAATGGCTCGGCCTCTGACCAACCATCTGCACAATGGCAATCTCTTGTTAGTATCATGAATAATGGAACTAAGTGAAGAAATGAAGGCTCCCAAAAGAGAAGCAATTGGGGAAACCCCTCCCGGAAAGCTTTGGGCAGGAAATCTAAAGGAGGAACCCCTTGTTTTCAATAACATGCTGTTTCCTGTCTCAAGTTTGCACAAAGACCCATGAGCAGTAGTGCAGCAAGGAAAGTTGATTCAGGGGGATCCCCAGGAAACTAGTTTGGGGTTCCTGGGGCTCATCTTTCCTGCCTAGTCTGCTCTTTAGCAGCTAACCAGCATCTCCCTCTTCCGGTCAGACTCCTGGCTGTCACTGGAGGTAATGATGTCTCCCTCCATTCACCTTCCACTGCCACTGGAACAACAGAAGTAGGAGAGGAGAGGGACTGGACTTGTAAGGTTACCAGGGTACTAACTTACCAGCATTGAGAGAAAAGAACTGACTGAGGGTGCAATCCTAAGCAGCGCTGGACTGGCAAGGGCGATGGGCCAGCGCCACATCCTAGCACTGCTTAGGAGAGGCTGCAGTCTCCTTGTGGCAGGGGAGTGTTCACTCCCCTATCCGCTCCTAAATAGCAGGCGCAGATCCAAGGAGACAGCGTGTCCTGAATTCGGGGCCATGCGGCCTCCCAGATGGGCTTAGGATGTGGCCGTATGGCTGCCTCCGAAGCCCGCCCTCGTCCTGCCCACAGTCTCCCTCCCCTCAGCCAATTCCCGTCCTGGAATGGGACAGAGCCTCCCTTGCACAAACCGGCTTCAGTCGGCATGAGAGAGGCTCAGCGTGGGTGCAGTAGGTGCAGTTGCTGTAGCGCCGACGCGGGAGTGCTGATCAGTGACTCCGCGTTGGCGGTAACGATGTCGTGCTGATGCTATGACATAGCATTGGCATGATGGGCAGGGTAGGATTGTTCTGTAATTCTCTCCAAATGAATTCATTAGTGCCATGACTGGGGCAAAACTGGATTTGGAACTAGCCCCAGAATAAAGCAAACAATTTTCCAAGTTTGAGGAACCTCGGGGAGCTTATTTTTCAGGTATCACCCCCATCCAGAGAGAGCACTCCCTTGCTCTCTTTGGATTGTCCATGGATATAAAACACCCAGAGCACAATCCTACTCAGCGCTGGAATGGCAAGGCTGGCCAGCCAGCGCCATATCCAACACCGGGCTGGGGGAGGCTGAAGCCTCCCATGGCAAGGGAGCGTGTGCTCCCTTACCGTAGGGGAGGCTCCATCCTTTCCTATGTGCTTCTCGGATCTGCGCCCGCTAAAGAGTGGGTGCAGATCTGAGGAGATTGCGCAGCCCGAATCAGGGCTGCACAGCCTCTCAAACAGGCCTAGGATTCGGCCTTATGGCTGAATCCAGGGCCCACACATGTCCCACCCAAGTCCCGCCCAAGTCCCGCCTCCGCCTCCCTCCCTCCTTCCATCCCTCGGGGCGCGCTGTCAGCATGCCTCTCTTGCGCCACCTGGCTTTGGCCGACGCAAGGGAGGTGCTGTGTGAGTGCTAAAGGGTGCTAAAGAGTGCTAAAGAGTGCACAGCAGCGCCGGCCCTGTGGCCTTAGCACCTACACTAACCACACAGCGCCGGCTCAACCCTGTTGTGCGCTGCCAGTGTCATAAAAATATTGACACAGAAATGCAGACAGAATTTGCATGTAATTAACCACATTGTGCCTTCTAATAAATCGACTTTTCCTCTGTATTCCTGTGATTGCACTTGAACTATTTTTGAACTCAACTGTTTTTTTTTCCCCAAGAAATGGATTATAATATATGAACATCTGTATAGTTCTTAGATTCAGTCAGGACTGGAGGCATTAAAATGACAATATCTTTTCTTGTGGTATTCCAAAACCCAAGTGCAATATCAAAAAGAGCAGATAATTACCTGCTAATCTTCAGAAAAGCATCCAGACATCTGAAAGAATCCATTATGCCTTCAGGGGGTGCGCTTCCCATACTGTAAATATGATAAATGGCATTGCAAATTCTCTCCCTGAAATTCAGGCTCAGCTGTAAGAGCCAGGAACATTATTATTTCACAATAGTGAAAATACTTCTTAATCTTCCCATATAATTGCCAGCTATTTTGATGTCAGTGTATTAAAAATATTGGGGGGGGAATATTTAATTCGAGCTCAACAGACAAATACAAGTCTGATTTGTCTCTAAAATCTCTCGTCACATTTTGAAAGGTGCCACATGTGAAATATATGTGCAAGATTTTCTTTAAAGCCCGCATTTTCTGAACACATTACCTTACATTACACTTAACAGAAAGGTTTGCCTATGCTTAGAAGCTGTTTTCTGTATATACCGTACTTCCCCTTTAGCATTGGACTCTTACGTGCAAAAGGATGCTATGCAGGTTATTGAAAACTTCACGAACTACCAGGGATTTGTACATGACCCTCCCTCTTGCTGGCATAGGACCACATGTGAAGTGTCAGACGGTGTTAGCAATATCAAATCTGGCAGCTCTGATCATCTGTGGGTGAGTGGGTGGGAACCAAACCAAGGCGCTCCCCACCACTTCTGCCTCATAATGACCAGTGTTTAACAGAGCTCACACCTCTGGCTATCTATGTCACAGAGGCAGAAATACCTGTATGTACTGCTATGATAAGAAGTTCCGTAGGTTGCCCTATACTTATTTAGACTGTCCTAAATAAAGGACAATAAAGGATTGTCCTAAATAAAGGACACAGGGACGTGGTGGCACTGCGGGTTAAACCACTGCTGCTGAGCTTGCTGACCGGAAGGTTGACAGTTCAAGACTGCGCGACGGAGTGAGCTCCCGTCGCTGGTCCCAGCTCCTGCCAACCTAGCAGTTCAAAAGCACATAAAAATGCAAGTAGATAAATAGGTACCACTTCGGTGGGAAGGTAATGGCGTTCTGTGCGCCTTGGCGTATGACCATGGAAACTTGTCCTCGGACAAACACTGGCTTTTTGGCTTAGAAACAGAGATGATCACTGCCCTCTACAGTCCGTCACAACTGGACCATTCAGTCGTGGGAAAACCTTTACCTTTTTAGATTTATTTAGGTCCTATGTTTTAGTCACCATGTGTGTTATATTGTAGATCAGTCACAAAATTGCAAAATGGCATTTTTAGGTTGTAACATATTTGCAGTAGAAAATTACTCTGTTACACGAAACAATATTGATCAATAATATATTCACAAGCAAATGTTTATTTCTTAACATTTGTAAATTGAAGATGTTGTTTTCATGTATGTGTGATTAATGAGATTAGATAGCAAGTTCCATTTTTCATTTAGAACTGCAGGTGACAAATTTTGTATATGAAAATCCATGTCTATTTCTCTTTTTTTCTTTTCTTTTCTTCTTTCTTGAAAATAAATTGTCTGGGGAAACTTCATTCTGCAAATATAAGATGTAAAAATGAGATAAATATGTAATATCTAGGCAAATCGTTCATATTTCCATTTTGCTCATTTCCCCCAAACAATATTTCACTATTTTTTAAAAAAGTAAAAAGGTACATTAACATGGATATCAGTTTCCTTATTTAATATGCAATTGGCTCTCCACCTGCAATTGGCAATTAGCTCTCATTTTAGTGCTCATTTCTTTTATTTAGCATGTTGATTTGTGCTTCTGTTTTCTAAAAATGAGGTGTCAATGTTGTTTAAAATTATTACTATTATTTTATATTATTTAAATATTGTTTACAACAAATATAAATTGTAAGTGCAAGAATAAAGTACATTTTTTTTTGTTCTTCAGCAATTAGAATTGATGAAAGATGAAATAGAAATTTTATCAATTTTTGGCTGATTCATAAAACAACTAAAACAACATGGAGCAACTAATTGTTGTTTCTCCTGTATCTTCACACCTGTGAACCAATCAATGCAGACTACCAAGAGGTGTGATTAGTTCATCTTAGTTTTTGATCAGGACCTGTCGGGACTGTACTGCATGATTGCTCATTTGTATCTCACACTGTGTTGGTTCACATTGCTTATACTGCTTCATTTGTACCTGGTTGTCAAGCTCATTCTTCTATTAGCCTGCATATTGTGAGTGCAACTATGATCATTTCAGGGCTACACATTCTTGTTTTGTGATTGCAGCTGCTTCTAAATACATACACAATTCTGACTTCGTTTTTCTTATGTTCTATAATGGTCATTAAAAAAAATCTGGTGAGCTTCTCAATTTACAGTACAATCAGAAAAACAATTTTTAAAAACCTGCCCACATCTTGGAGTTTTTTTTTTTCTACCCAGGAACAACCCATAGGGAAAGCCCAAGAAAAAGATGACATACACCAAAATTGCCACCCCAAAGTGGTTGTGCCAAAAATCAAAACTCACAGATTTATTTTATTAATTGTCCTTTGAACCTCAAAGTGGTGTACAAATAATTAAAATACTGGCATCAAATCCTAAACAAAGACTGCAATTATAAAAATCACAAGCAATCAAACAAAACCAGGAAGAGCAGAGAAATGAGTTCCCCAAAGCACAGCAGAACACGATTCGTTTCTATTCACTTCTGGAACCTTCTTTAATGTAATGTAACGTAAGTGAAATGCTTCGAACATCCAGAATAACGCCCAAAAGGTTCTGCTTCTTGTGGACGGTAATAATGCCAGTGCCATATTGCTGACACCCCTGGGGTCCTCTCCTGGTCCTCCATGGCATTGCCTACCTGCCCTCTGATGGCAGATTAGGTGCTACTCCTGGCTCTGGTACTGAAGTTTCAGTGGCTGGCTAGGTCCCTTGGTGTGCATGGGGCCCCTCAGCAACTGCCCAACCTGGCCAAGTCCTGATGCCACTCCTGAATGCCAATCTCCCTTCCACATGAGTTGGAACCTGAAACAGCGCCTCCTTTGCTGGAACACAGCACCGGAGAGCACACAAAATGCGTTGTACGGAGGCAAATCATTGGCCTATCTTGGTCTATGTTGTCAACCCTGACTGGCATTGTTTTCCCAGAGTTTCAGAGGGGTGTGTTTTTTTTTTCCCTAGCTCTACCTAGAGACCCAAGGAGCTAAACTTGGGATCTTTTGCATGCAAACATGGGCTCTACCACTGACCTATTGAATGTCATCTGCTTGACATTCTCCTACAAATTCATTCAAATCTTCATGTTCAGCTCTTGATTCTAATGCACTGTTATTAGGACAGTGCTTTTCATTTCACCATTCAGTCTTGCACAGAGAGAACCGCTTTCTCCTTCCTGCAAGCCTATGATAGCCTGTTTCAGGCATGAGCAAAGGACAAATGTGCTTTCATCTTGGAATCCTCCATATGAATTAACATGCCCATTACCCCTATGACAGTAATAAGTACTCCTTCATTTTCTATTGACCGAAGCATAACTTTCCATTGAGATCAGCAGTTCTATGTATATGTTCATTGCACAGGCACTTGGCTCTGGTAGGATTGTATAGTGGAGAACTGAGCCTGTTAACAGCATAAAGAAAAGAAAAATTACGTATTCTACTATGCTAGTGAAGCATGCCTACACTCAGGTGGAATCCAAATGCTAGAACTCAGTGTAGACTTTTTGATCTTTAGAGCAGTGCTAGTTGTTTTTTCAAGTTCCTTGCAGCGGCCGAAGCAAAGCTTGGCAACCCCCATTTGCCCTGCATGAAAGGATTGTCTGGAACAAATGCTGTGAATTCTGCATGCGCTCATTTCTTGTCACACTCTTTTGTTTATTCCTTTCCAAAGTAACAATTGCAAAAGTAATACATCAAAGTAGTTGTTCTTGCCTCTTGATTTAGGAAGTTTAAAAACACACTTCCTTTTTAATAGTAGGAACAATGTGATAGCGAAATGTTTTAACTCATTTATTGATATTTCTCTGTTTTCCTCACAATACGTGAGGTTAGAGAAGTCAAAGGTGACTGGAAGTGGCATTCATCACATTATTTCCACATTGCATGTGGTAATATAGGGAGCAACAAAATGGTACCAGAGCCATTTGCTACCCCATAAACCAAGGAACAAAATTAAAATGATCTTCATATAACTTCAGAATAATTTTAATATCAAAACACTCCTAAAATGCTCCTTGGATCATTTGATTCTTGAATGCAAGAGTCACATAGAAAAAGGATGTGAATTTTTTTTTTCACAAGTTCTTGAAGAATTAAGTCAAAATTAATCTAGAATTAAACTTGCAAATGTCTGGAATTTTCTGGGTTTTTTCCCCTTTAAAATGTGGTTTTATACATTAAAATGAAATTGTTTCTGGGGGAATGTGTGTTTCTTTTTTAAAACAAACCCACCTCATATTTCTTCAGCGTAACCTCATTTGACATCCAATCATTTCACGTCAATTATTGTCACTGGATTGAACAGGTTGGTTAGACCATGTTTTACAATATAACAGAGAAAATAGTCTTCCTGCCTATGGATTTTTGAGAAGCTAGTGGTCCCATGTTTTAAGTTCTTTGTTTTTTGTTTGATGTTGTGCATATTATGTATTATTATGCCAATAAAGGTTCCTAAACTTTAAAAAAAATGTATTACACGAAATATTACGGCCACAACAACAATGTATCCAACCTCAAAATTAGTGGAGAGGGGGGGGGTAACATTGAAAATCATTATGAAGTATTTGGGGGATTAGCAAGATGACAGGGTTTTGTTTTTTTAATTCATCCATGTTTGAACCAAAAAAGAAAGAAATTTCATATTTTTATCTCTGCTACATTAAATCAAAGGATGCCTTAAGTTCATTTTATCTTCCTATTGTCAGGAGGCAATATTCTTAGCACACTAAGCCACATCTGCATCACATTATTTCCCTTCCTGTACGCCATTTTCTTCATAATACATATTTTTTTCTGTTTTGCTATTAATATTAATGCAACTCATTTTTTTTTCCTGTTCACCTTCTAAAAATTGTGTCCATCTTTATGCGCTGTGCATTGCTGGAAGGGCCCAATTCGTGTGCATGTGTAAGGCCTTTTAATCAACTTGACAGTAGAATACAAGTTAGTCTCTTTTGGGTTTATTTCCAACACTGGTCACTTTAACAAAATCCGTGGCATTTTTGCATCAATGAACATTGAAGGCAGGTGTCAAACACAGCAACAGTAAAGCAATAGGTGGGTTAAAGCTCAGCTAAACAGCTTTCTATACTTCGGGTTGTGTTTTTTTAAACAACAAAATGCTCAGCCCTGTGTGTGAACAGACGGCAACATTCAGCTCACATAGGTACGGGAAGGGCTTTTAATAAATAAAAGGACTTTATTCAAGCTTATTTCTTTATTTTTTTTTTTTGTTGGTGGTGTGAAGTGTGAATTAAATTGAATACAAAAGACTTCCACTGCACTGAATTACCTGTTTCACCTTGAAAAGCCACACAAAATGAAGCTCTTAAAGCCTTTTGAAAATGACCTTTTTCCTCAGCAATGATTTATCTTTCCCCCGCGAAAATCCCTTTTACAAAAGGGAGTATGATTAAAGGAAGCCAAGCAGCACAAACACTGGCTGAAGATCCCGCTTATCAGGAACTCACTTGACAATGTATGTTTGGGGGTCGGGAATGCTGCAGGTTCAAGGGATAATTCAGCCTTTCAAGCACTTCAATTTATTTCATGCCTGAGCACTGTCATTGTACGCAGACAAGATGAAACGCATCGTTGTGTAAAGAAATTGAAATGAAATCCTACTTGACCCAGCAGGATGGGGCTTTATGTTTGACTCACTAGTGATTCCTGGGATAATATCTAATTCCAGGAGGAAAATTTCTTGATATGGCCACCTGCTGCGAGGGGCTTTGTCCAGGGATCACAAGTTGTTCTGGGTGACTGGGCTCAGGACATGCTTAAAAGAAAGCAGCCGGCCTCCTGCTGTCGTTAAGATCGCTTCATTTTCTCTCCCCTCTCTATTCACTGGCAACAAGTGAATGAAGACTTTGGGGTGGGGTGGTGGAGGGGGGGGAGAGAGAGAGAGAGATCCAGAAGAGGATCTGAAGCACTTCCATGAGGAGAGGCACATTCTAAGTCAAGGCCTGCTTGACCTGAGTTTCTCGTGGAGGCCTCCATTTTTGAGGAGTTGAAGACACCTCGTTATTTCTTCATAGGCTGAATTTCCCCTCCCTTTCATTTTTTACATGATGGCAGCCCTGTCATGGGCATGTCTCTCTGCCTTGGGTCCCTGTGAAGTGTTTACTTTGAAAGCCAGTGTACCAGCCGATTAAATAAAACGGGAGCACTCCTTGTCTCGCAAGAGGGACACGTGGAGACAGCTTTATTACTTCTGTCAGAGAACAAAGGTTTTTCCCAGCATGCAAGGGATTATTAGGCCAGCAGCAAATAAACGGAATTCACCACGTCAAAGCTTCAGAGGTGTCTAAGGAGCGGAGGTTGTGGGAGGGGGGGAGAATCTATAATTGATTTCTCTGCTGGTATATATTTTAAAAATAAAACCTCTCTGGTTTTTTATTACACAATCTGGTTTTATTCCTGACAACAATCGCGGTCTCATTTAGAGGTCAATGTTATGACTGAAGAAGATATAATAGTTCATTTGGAAAAGGCAATTGCATAGGCATGTTCTGCCCGTACACTTGTATGATACACCTTTGAAAGAACACTGATTCCTTTCAGAGAATAAAAAGGATACTGCTTGTTTTGTGATGGAATATGACAAATGGCGAAAGGGTGGGAAAGCATGAAGAAAAATTATAGTGTATGGCCAGGATCCAGAGTGGGATTTTGATTTGTTTCAAATAAACACACGCATGCACATGCATTAAGCCATATCAAAAATGGCTTTTGCCATGTGTTTTTGCCATGTGGCCTGGGACAAGGCCCATTATCTCACAAACACAAGCCAAATAAAGCCTTGGACACATGGGACTAGCTGTGCAGATTTTCGAGTCCCAGCCAATGCAGCAACTGCAAGTTGGTATTATTGCTTACAGTTACCACTGTATTTCTATTATATAATGATATCTATTTCAGTGTTCAAAACAACTTGTGTGGTGCAGGTTCTCAATAAGGCTCCCAGGTTCTGGGATGGCCCTACCCAATCAGTAATTCAGCACTCTGATATCGTCTTTCTATACGGGCTGAGATCTTGCCTGAACCACAGTTGTCACATAGTTCCTGATAAATCCTCTGGCTCCGCCTTGACTGCTACCCAGAACTCTGCCCTAACACACATATACAAATGTAATCTGTTTGCTGGTAAACAGGGAGATTGGCTGATAGCAATATTTATTTTCAGCTGCCATGCTGATGGGGGAAATCTGTTTGCCTTCCACTCTGTGCTATATTTGTACAGTTAGTAATGTAATATCCATATACAGCCAGAACCAGTCACCTAGACAAGAAGCATCTGAATAGGTACACCAGCAAATAATAATTTACAATAAGCTATTTCAGAACAGCTCAGTGTCCAGTGGTGTCATCCAAATGATTTAGGAACAGGTACTCAATTTTGATTGGCACTTGTCGGGGTCCGCCCACCAGAAGTGATGTCATGACAGGAAGTGAGGTCATAGCCAGAAGTGATGTCGTGATTGTTGCCATGGATGTGATCATGTTTGTAATAACTTCAGCTTGTGATTAGTGTTGATTTAACTTCTATTGCTTTGCTTTATAGAGATGTATATATACATAGTTTGCTTCAACTGTTCCCTGGTTAAATAGCAGGCTAGACTGTACTAGATTGGGAGCCCTTTTGGGACAGGGAGCCATTTAACTTTAATGTTAAATGCAAGGAGCCGGCAAGGAGCAGGAGGGGGAACGGACGACCAAAAAAAGACTGTGTGGGGGCTGGGGCTGGGGGGAGGCTGCAGGAGGAACCGGGACGCTGGATCTGCGCGGCTGGAGGGAGCGGGAGCCCCAGGCAGCCTACCTTCTCACGCTTGCTGCCTTATTCTCGGGTCTCCCTCGCTGCTGCTGCTGCCTCCAGTCCTCTCGCTCCGCTGCTGCCGCTGCTGCCGCCACCACCACGCTGCCTGCCTGCCTGCCTCCTCACAGAAAGTGCAGGCAACGGCTGCGGGCATGCAGTACGCATGCACAGCTGCTGAGCCAACCAGCCGACGGGGCCAGCTTCGAGTGGGCGGGGCCAGCTCAACTTCTAGGAACCGGTACTCACGTAGTGGTGCGTAGTGGGTGCATGACATCACTGTCAGTGTCCTAAAACATGCAACTGTCTTGCAGCTACTAGTTCCATTTGATGTGATATGAAGGACAGAATGACCCTACGTGGGGGCAGGTCTCGCCTGACAAAGCCTTTTATTTGTTTTAGCTGGCATGTTTGTCTATATGTGTAGATGGTGCTGGGCGCATGCCGGGAAAGGATGACCAAGGCTAGACTTGTGGCAGTTGAGTTGAACTGATGGCAACAGGCCTCAAAGGCCACAATTGATTGGTCAGATTAATTACCCCACTCTGGCTGGCTGGCTGGCTGACTTGAAAGAAGTCTTTTGGCACAATCCTAACTCCCTTCTGTGCTGGCAGATAGAGCGCTGCACTGGCACAGGCTATTGAAAAGGTGCTGTAAAGCACGTTGAGACAGTACAGGTTGCAGGCCCACAGGATGGAGGGCCTGCCCTGTCCCATAGGCATCAGCACAGGGAGCAGCGCATTCCAGAGCAGGTAATTTCCTGGGGGAATTCCTGGGAGGATGCGCAAGTCTGTGGGCTGGTCTCTCTGGCCCTGAAAGTGGTCCGGACATACTTTATAGTGTCCCTTGTGCTGGCCAAACTTCGCTGGCTTAGTTTATGCTGGCCTAACTCAGTTTAGGATTGCACCCTGAAGCAAGCAAGGGGCCCCTGGCTGAAAATGACAGCAGATTTGTTGAGAACACACTCAAGTTACCAAGTAACCAGTGCTACTAATGAATTGGTTTGCATTTACAGTCTAGCCGTGGCACCACATCACATTCTACACAGTGCCTGCTAATAGATCTGATTTCCTTGCACTCAGGGTCACAGCATGCAGGAACACAGGCAATAGGTTAGCATTTCTCAAGCTCCAGTTTTGCAAAGGTCAATGGCTGTTTAGAGCTACCAGTGCACTAAGCTGTAAAGTGATCCTCGCGCTCTTAATGAGCACCATTTGCTAGCTGGTGGTACCGTCAATATACATTTAGATAAATAAATAAATGGACCATGGTCGTAGGAGACTGAATTACTTGGCCCTGATCCTACTTTCAATCAGTTCAATGGCCGTTTCACTTTTGATTTGAATGGGTGCAGGGAGTGAGCCCTCAGGGCCAGATATTGGTGCCAGCTTCTTTGTTTTGCTCAAGATTTGCACCCACACAGAGTTGTGCCTGTATTTTGCACCTGCAATTAATTGTCAGCTTCAAAGAGCTCAGTCAAGACCCTTTAAATCTAGCCACTAATGTGTAATTTAAATAATAATTATCATAATGAGCGTTTCCTGCTCAGTCGAGCAAAATGGCATATAGCTTCTTGGTCTTCCTTATGCTCCTGAAACTTCCAAGAAGATTGCCATTTCAACAGTGCATGCTGCATCTTTCAGCTCCCTTGGTCCTGTTGGAGAAAGATACGTTTGATCGGTAGGCAAACCCAAATTATACTGTGCACACAGAGCCATAGACCCAGAGGAAGCCTGATTTATCAAGGGAACAATTCTCTCTTTTCCTTCCAAGTTACTGTTTTAATGACTGTCAATACCTCTCCCTGTTCTAAGCAGCTTGTTGTATTTCTGCAAGTGGTCAGAGGCCGAGCATGAGATTGTACAGGATCACAAAACAGAAGCTTCAGCCTTAGCAAGCTTTTAACTCAAGGAAATATTTGGACATCCATTTGGCATTTTTGAAACTCACAAGCTACATCTGTGCCAAGCCTGCCTCGCCTGCCTGTCTGTCTCACCCACTAAACAGATTCAGCAAATTCTGGCTGGCATGCACAATTCTGTACCACAATCAAGCATACCTACTTACACATGTGCTATTTTGCACACTTCCATAAAGTGTGAAAAACCAGCATTGGTTTTCAGGCTTATGGTTCAACATTAATCTTCTTTTCAGGCACCTGACAGCTCTCTTTTATAATGTCTTTTATCATCATATGGCTACGTTGAACCATCTGTGAGCTCTTAGGGCCATTTTGGGCAAACTGGTTTCACCTCCGTCGTTGGAAAACATGTCTGTAAGTAAATGTGAATGGGTTTCCTTGGGGTAAAGGAAGTTAGGAACCTTGTGGTGGATTCCAATTCTGAGTTCCTTTGTGTTATACGTTTAAGGTTACCAGAAGAGGGAATTTTGCCAGAAGCAGCATTTAAAATCCTTTCATGCTGAGCTCCACCTGCCCAAATTCCTTCTTCTGTACTATGGTTAAAGGTAGAGGTACTCAGTCCCAGTTTGGTAACTCTATTTATGTTCTTCTGTGGTCCTCCAGCGTTTCAGACAGGAGTCTTTCTCAGCACTGTCTAGAAGTGCTAGAGATTGACCCTGAGATGTGAACAACCCAGAAAAGGATAGTTTAAAGGTTTACCCTCCTCACATTTACTTCACTTTAAATTTGCCCAAGTGCTTGTTCCACTTGAGTTTGAAACTCTATGTAAGGTAAAAGTATCAGGAAGCTACCTAGAGGGAAAATTGGGCCAGAGAAAGGAGACAAAACATGGAATAGCACCCCCTTGCTTCTTTTCCAATCTTCATTATCCCTCCAGAGGGCTGCTTCTCTGGAGGATATGCAGTGATATTCCTGGGGAGGGGGGCAAATTGCTATTTTCAGACACCTGAACGTTAGTGTTACCAGGTGCAGCTTTTGAAACCTTTCCATGATGAGTTGCACCTACCCAAATGCCCTCTTCTATACAATGGTTAAAGGCACTCTGTTCTAGTTTGTATCTGGTAACCCTACTGAACATCAATGTAAAGCAGCCTTGTCCCTTTAGAGCCATTTGCAAGAGCAAAGCAGTGGAGACATCTCTGCTTTGCTTTCACAGCCGCGAATGGCTCTGAAGGGGAGGGGGAGGGGCTGCTTTACACAGGCATTTAGGAGCCTGAAAAACCTAGCTTTTTGCCATCCCCTAGGAACATCACTGAGAATATGTGCCTCTACCATATGTCTGGCTTAGTCCTAAGCAGTGTTGTCAGCCTACCGGTACGCACCACTACGCGCGTACCTGTTATTGGCTGCCTGAGCTGGCCCCGCCCACTGGAGGCTGGCCCGCCCACCCGTTGGAGGCTGGCCCGCCCGCCCACTGGAAGCCGGCCTGCTCGCTCCAAGCCGGCAAGCAGGCAGTGTGGTGGCGGCGGCAGCGGCAGCGTGAGAGGCAGCGCAGCGGGAATCGATAAAATAAGAAGCGGGAATACAAGAAGCGGCAGCAAGAGTGAAGGCAGGCTGCCTGGGGGGCGGACGGGCGGTATTTTTTTTTTCCTTCCTGAGCCGGCCGGCGCTCCACCGGGCGCCCACGTGGGCGCCAGGCCCGGCTGCAGAAGCTCCACCGGGCGCCCACATGGGCACCAGGCCCGGCTGCGGAGGCCCGATGGAGCTTCTGCAGCCGGGCCTGGCGCCCACGTGGGCGCCCGGTGGAGCGCCGGGGCGACCGGCGCGCGATCCCCTTCTTCTTCGGCGCATGATTCTTGCTTCAAATTGCTCCAACAGCTCTTCTCTATCTCCAGGGGTAAGGTCCAAGGAAGAAAGTAGCTGTGATGGTGGGCAGATCTCCTTGTTTAAATCTGGGCTGCCCTTCCCATCTTTAGAGCAGGGTATCTTCAGAGTAAAAGAGGCATCTCAGTTCTAACCTTAGTCCTGCTTAACCTATCTCCTTGCACTCTGCTGGGGAAGGTGCTTAACTCCTCCATACCAGAAGTAAGCCAGGCTGGGACAAAAGTGTTGAGGATACAGGGAGGGAGGTGGAAGGTATGGGGAGCGTTCAGCTGCCCTCACCCATATGCTTCTGCTGCTCTGGGTAGTAGCCCTTCCCCATGCTATACGTGATTAGAGTGGAGTTTTCAACCAATACTGTAGTTTGACACTTTGTGCATTTTTAAAGTAAAAATATGTTCATGCGAGGGTGGCCACTAGCCTGAACAGCACCTTTCTGCCCATTAGCAAAAGGCACCTCTTCGTGCCACCCCTCCACCCACAACGCCACTCGCTTTGTCAGTACAGCCACCAACAATTTTCTTCAAACCCCATATGAAACAGGCTGCAAAAATTTTGTTTTCTGAAACAATCATGGCAGCCCCCATGGCAGCACATTAGACCGGTTCAAAAACTGAGAATCACTGGACTTCAGGGTTGTTTGAATCCACCCTTAGTATGATGCATTACTATTAAATGATTGCTCAAGAGTGCTCTGTGTTTAGCCACTATATGAAGAGTTGGTGTGCTGGAAGAAATGGCAAAGTAATTTGATTCATTAAAGAGCAGAAAGGCATTATTCCTGTGTGATGGTAGGAAGGACGTTGTTGTTTTTTTCTTATTATCTTAAGGGAAAAAATGTGGTACAGACTATAATGATTGTTGGGTTTGCCTTGTACTATTGTGTATTTATGCCTCTCAGCTGCACTCTGTTCTACAACTAATTCTAATAATGCTACCTCTATTAAAGGCTACTGCAGTTGACTTCCATTTGCTTTCAAGATTTCTCATGCAGTCTTCTCAAGTTAGAGATCTCTATTTTGGGTCACAGTCTGTTTTATTTTTTTAAAAGCGGCAGTTTTGAAGATGGAAAAATGTCAATCTCAAAACTGCTATCCGTTGTGTTCATAGCATCGCTACCAATGAGGGTAGCATTTGTTTTATTTGATTTTTGTGAGGCATCATCAGTTTTTGTTCCATAAATAAGACAATTTTTTTGTTCAAAAATGCTGCAATCCAGAACATTACATGCGCATTGTGTACAGATACCACTTTCCTTCCAATGACACTAGAGAGGTCTACACATAAAGATATTTGCCACTGGATTAAGAATTTATCTTCTCAATGAATACAGTGAGGCAGTAGAATTCCACACATTCAGTGGGATTATCGTCTACGATATTCTGGATTGTGGCCACAGAGAATGAGATAATATTCATGGGAAATCACTTTAAATGTTCCTTTTCTTCTGTGGTCCATACTTGCAACATAAATAGTATGAAAAACAAACTATACTATAGATGCTCTTTATTTTGGTTTGTTGAAGTTGCTAAATTTCAGACTTTTGAATAACCATGTCATACTACGGTCTGTTTGGGCATTTGTATTCTTTGCCCAGCCTAAGTACAAAATTGACACCCACAAATATCAAGACATTTGGACATGGCATTCCAGTTACTGTTTTATCATAGTTTACTCAACCCAAGAGTGCCAATTTACAATTCATGTCATTTTATCGTGTTACAATGACAGGACTTCCTGCTTGACAACCTCACTTCCTGTGATGACCTCACTTCCTGCGATGACCTCACTTCCTGTCATGACATCACTTCCTGCCACGACATCACTTACGGCTTATGACGTCACTTCCGGTGGGCGGACCCCGACAAGTGCCAATCAAAAGTGAGTACCTGTTTCTAAATCATTTGAATGACACCACTGGTCCTAAGCCTCAGGGTCTTGCCTTTATAATGATCATATTGATGTCTTATTGTACAAGACTGTTGTGCCACGGAACATTACAAAGAGTATTAATTGCTCTTGGTACACTAACACCTGAAGTTAGGTGAGCGTCTTCCATGCCTATCATAGCTACTCTTTCCCCTCCCCTGTCTTTGCTGCCTCTCTCCGCTGTTGACATTTAAATTGCACTCTCCTTGGAGACAGGGACCTATCTGTTTTATTGATGATGCTGTGCAAAGTCCAACCGATGGTCTTGAATTATCATTGCCATCATCTCAGCCAAGCACTAATCTATGAAAAGATCTGAACTCCTGCCTTGGTGCTGTGGTAAAACAGAGCTGTAAAACACTCTGGAAATAATGAAATACTCCTCATTCTTCTCCAGAGACTCTAAGAACAACTTAACCAGGGCTGGTGCAATGAAGCACTGTTTTTCTGTTATTTATTTGAAACTGCCATGCCACCCTGGGCAACTGCCTATATTAATATATCAGCTGATGTTTCATGGGTGTAATGTCCTTCGTAACTTGCAAGTGTTCCAAGAGTTAATATGCCAGATACATCTAACAAACATCTCTCTTTTCAAATTTGTTTTCTCCGTGGCCAAGTTCAGATTTGCCTTTAACTCTCTCATTCAGTCAGTGTCCTTGCAAATGAGATAAGACTACATGGCCTGTGGGTTGATGAAGCAACAGACACCAGCTCCTTGAAAAGCAGGGGTGAAAACACTGTTTAAAAGCTGCCACGGCTGCGGCTGATAATTAGAACCTCTTTGGAAAAGTCCTGAATGTACTTTAAAAAAGAAAATTGCGGCTTTTTTTTTTTTCAGTTCATGAGAGAAGAAAAAAAGGTTGCACAGGTTTAATCACTGAGCTGAGAATAAGATCACCCCTGTGTCTAAGCCTGAAAGAAACAGCAGTATTGCAGCTAAAATGTGTTCAGCATGTTAACAAGCCTTCAGACTAAACTTGTGGTGCCTCAGCATAGCGAAGGAGCCTTAAGGAGCTGATGTTAGAAACTCTCACTAGGTGTTTGTTCTCGTGATGGTGATTAGATTTTAATTAGACCATTGTGCTGCAGTTCAAATTGTGTTCCAGTTTGGCCACAGCTGACATTTTGGTATATCACTGGTAATAAATAAATAAGGGCCCAATCCAATCCAAATTTCCAGCACTGATGCAGCCATACCAATGGGTTGTATACTGAATCCTGAGGTGGGGGGGGGGGCAATCATGGAGGCCTCCTCAAGGTAAGGGAACATTTGTTTACAAATTTCCAAAGGTGGTGGTGGTGGTGGTGGTGGTGGTGGTAGTACTACTACTACTACTACTACTACTACTACTAATAATAATAATAATAATAATAATAATAATAATAATAATAATAATAATAATGGAGGTTATTTTAATGGATACCTTATTTTTAAAAAGTAAAGATTCTAGAATGCATTTCATAAAAAAACTTTATTTGGAAGAAACTGTTGGTTGATTTTTATTATGCATAACTTACTACAGTACCAATTACTATAGGTGTGGTACCAATTACTACACGTAGGTGTGCAATATCCATGAATTCAGGATCTGCAGATTTCAGAATCTGTGGGTTCCGAACCCATGGGGGAGATTTTGATATTGGATCACTTCCAAATAAATTATGCTTTTGCCTTAGCCCCCCACACATACAGTTATCAGTATATCTTTACAATATCTTTGCAATAGGAGGGTTGTGCCAGCAAAAGAGTTGGTGCAGGTCTGAGTAGGCTTACTGGGGAAGCAGAGGCTCATCTCAGTGTAAGGCATTGAATGTTCCCTTATCTCAAGTAGGCTTTTGGGATTCCTGTCACCCCAGGATACATCACGTGCTGCTTTGGGGTGGCTGCATCACCCCAGCCACCAACGTTTGGTGTAGAATTTAGACAAAATTAGGCAGGTATACACTGATAAAATCTGAGATGTCAGTGATAAAACAAGACAGAGTTGAGGTCAGTTGCAAATAAAACTGCTAACATAACACCCCTATACAAGTCACTGATTTGGCCACAATTGGAATACTGTATACTCCTTGCCATACCCCATGGGTGATCCTGTAGAGGTGGGAAAGCTGCAAAAGTGGACAACCAAAATGAATTGCCTGCCTCTGAATGCCAGCTTCAGGGGAGCAATGGTGGGAGAGGAATTTGACTTGTCTCCTGGTTATGGGCTTCCCAGAAGCGACTGGTGGGCCACTCTGGAAAATGGGATGCTGGACTAGATGGGCATCTGGCATGCCGCATGATCCAACATGCCTTCTCTTATGTGCCTGCAACCTATGCCCATGTCGCACATGGAAGTGGTGATGGCACCAAATGTTTATTGACTGAACATATAGACCCACCTCCAGTTGAATACAGTTTAGTTTTATCAACCAATTACCTCATCCTTAACCCTAACATGGAGTTGCAAGCAGAGGCATTGCGCCCATCATGGGTGCCGGCGAGGGAGCTTGGTGCACTCCTGCCCGCCCTTGCCTCTGTTTCGCTCCAGGGGACATTGTGAGGCTGCACAGAGGGTGCCTTTTGTCACCACCCCACCCCAGCCACGATCAGAGCCTGCTGTGGCTCAGGCTGCAAGGCAGTAAAAAGTGCAGCCTTTTCTTTGTCTTTTCCTCTCACTGGCAAGATGCAACTCATTCCTTAAAGTGTCACATTTATGAAAAAGACCAGAGGTTGATCATCAGCTTGGCTTCCCAACTGGGAAGAGGGCAAGGTATCCAGCACCACGCTGGAAGAGGACAAGGATGTCATTGTGGAGTTTGTGGCGGTGAAAGATAAAATGTAAATCTGAGCCAGAGTGCTGGAGCAAAATATTTACTATGTATTCATATCCAAACTGTGCAAATAACCACTTCTCTGAAGACACAGGTGTGGAAATTGCATGTTATTTCCACACTATGGGAAATAATTGGATTATTGTTGTGTAGCACTGTGCATATCAACCATCATTTGTTCTGTCCTTTCACTGGAAGACTGCATCAGATCCACAGAAGATCTTCAGTTGAGTTTAATCCAGGGATGTGGGGAATTCTCTAAATTATTATAGAGTTATATTCCTAATGCATAGTCATTTGAGTTAACCTGTACAGTCCAAAATGTTGCAGGTATTCACGACAGAACATTGTCACTGTTCTTCCTTTCCCATTGACAAGATTTACAAATACTGGAATTCTGCAGCTCCATTGGCAACTAAACACATATAAATGCAATATATTATTAACAAGAAAGATGCACCACAAATATTTTCTTAAAAAAAATAATAAAAACCCGTAAGATTTTAAGGCTGAAAATAAAATCTGCTGTGCAAATATTAAACAACACAAATTTTCATGTTCAAAATGGAATAAAAAGAAGAAATGAAAAAAAAATCGGTATTTCTAACCAATGCGCTTTCAATTTATGACTTAACTAAACAGGGCAATGAAGCAACCACATTTTATACCTGGAGCTATTCCACGTTCAATTTTCTGTAGTGCTGCTGGCATTAATCAGCTGAACTGTTAAAATCACCAGAGAAAACAGATTAAATGGTTCTTTAAATAGATGATAAATGTATAATTTATATATGAAACATCTTGTGTCATGGCTGGTAATATCACCTTCAGACGGGGCTGCCTTTAAAAAAATCACCCTCCTTTAGTTTCTAATTTGCTGTTGAAATAAGAGCCATGTTTTTTTTTCCCTAACTGTATAATTCTTTTAGCCAGCCAAGAGATCCCTGTACAATATTTTCTTTTAGGTACAGAATATTGCTTGTTGTCTAGGAGGCTTCCAGGATTCATCATCATTTGTCCTGTACTCGCATTGTTATTTGTTTAGCCCTTTGGCATCAGTAATCAGGATTTTTAAATGCTAGGAACAGTATGTACTATCACAGAAACACTCCAATTGTTATAAGTCAAGAAATCTGTAAATCAGGCTTACTTTCAGGGGCTAGCAAGCACTTTAATTTAACTCTCAAAAAAAGGAAAGGGGCTAACCATAAAATGTCATGTCAGAAATGATAATCAGATGTTTTTGCCGAGTTCATTACTGATATGCCAACAATAATTATGCTGCCTCTTTGCTTAGGGCCTTTTGCTTTGAGCCAGGGGGTTTCAGTAGTTTAGTTTGGATGCAAGAAGCCAAAGTTCACATCCCCGAATTTGTGTGAATCTCACAGGCTGGCCTGGACCAAGCCACAGTTTGTTCACTGAGCTACCCAATCAGTGATGTCATTCAGGGGGAACGGACCAGAACAGGCGTTCCGGATCCTAACGGGCTCCGTGGCTGGTTCCGGGTTCCCGACAAGTGCCAATCAAAAGTGAGTTCCTGTTCCTAAATCATTTGAATGACACCACTGTACCCAATCATTGGTCCACCGACAGCCATGCCCTGCATCCCCTGTGCTTTGTTATCCCTTCGATGCAAGCCTAGGGATGTTACTTAAAAGGAAGTTCCATGATCTTCAATGGGGCTTACTCTCTCGTACGTGTGTTTAGGACTGCAGCCCTAGACAAAATCGCCCCAAATTGGTTGTTATTTGGGGCCCAAGCTAGAACCTAAAAGTGGACCCAAGATAGTAGATTTACACACATGGTAGCAGACCATGTTGGGGGGTGGGGGTGGGGGTGGGATCAGTGCTGGCAATAACCTGAGATTGTCTCCACATACAAACAATCCATCAAAAGACAAAGGTATCCTGAAAGGCGTGTGCATAAAGGCACACTTGGAAGTGAACTTCTCTACCATTCCTTGGCTCAATGGCCCTGTGTATCTAACTCCCCACCACCCAGGAAACATTTTGGGGGAGTCAGAGGAACGCTCCGGAGCAAGATTCTGTGAAATGCAGGCGGCTTCAGGGTTACAGGAAGATCAGTGAGGATGAACATTGCCTTGCTTTCTGTTCACAGAAGAGTTAGAATACAACCCTAAGACTCCAAGGTGACAACATATGTCATAGAAAATCAGAGATCATGGCAAATTCTCCTGCTGCTGTGTGACTGCAGCTTCGCTGCTGAAATGACAGGCATTTCCATGCCAACAAATCAAACGCTGACTCGGTTGTCAATGTTGCCTGTCATCCCATATTTGCTTTAGGCAACTGTCTGCTTCTTTATTTTTGAAAAAGTGCTGTCGATACATTTTTGCATTTGACTGTTAATTCACTACCTTATGCATAATTTTTGAAACTGCAAAACAGCTCTGGGTATTGGGAGAGAGATTTCTTAGTGGCATCGCAGGAGACCAGTCTCTTGATATCATGCACAGTGGCCTTTTGCATCCACCTTCAAAGCTCCAGCCTGGAGAGGAGGGCTCCAATGGAGAGCTGGGCTGGGACTGAATGTGGTGAGGCTGTCTCCACATAGACTTCAGTGCTTCAAAAATATTTCATAGGTCTTCAATATCAGAGCAGATTTATAATTCCTCACAAATTATTCCGCTCTAATTTCCTAGTCATGCAATCTGAAAATTCATGTTTGCATGTCTGTGTGTGCAGGAGGTGTGGACTGGTGGTTGAACTGAAGGTTGTACAAAGAATGCTAAGCAGGAGTGGTCCTGGTTGAATTCTGGATGAGAGACTGAAAAGCTGATGAAGCTGTCCTGAGAAGGCAGAGCCAAGTGGAGGCTTTCTAAGTGTTCTTAAAGAGGTCCCCCTTTATATATAACACTCTATAAAGGGTATACGCTTTATATATATAAAAAGAGTTTATGGAGAGAGAGAGAGAGTGTGTGTGTGTATATACACTCATGTATATGACCCTGAAAAGATGGATCGAATTATACATAGGTCAATACATTTGATAAAGTTTTTAACAGCAGCTTGGGGGCTGGGCTAATAAGCAGAAAGATAGGAAAAATGGAGCAATTTTACTTACCAATAATTTTTCTCAGACACTAGCAGACAGAAAGCAAAAAACTGGTAGCCATTTTCCTCTTCCCCAAACCGGCAGAGAGGTGAAGGTGCTTATGGGAATTGTAGTCGTTATCCCTTTCATGGATCACTGCCTTGTCGTGGCGAAGGGGCTTGA
>JAJKFI010000012.1:203454-242185 GCA_029204185.1 Lerista edwardsae
ATTATTATTATTATTATTATTATTATTATTATTATTATTATTATTATTATTATTATTATTTCTTCATACCAGCATCAGTAAGAGAGATGTCAATGGAAGGAGGGAATGGTCAGAGATTACATCTTGTGAATCTTCAAACTTTCATCTGGAAGACAGCCCTCTTCTCTCTCCACTGCCCTGCTTTCATCCCTGACTCCGAGAGCGGTGCAAACATGTTTTACAGTGCATTTGCAACACTCCTAGGGCGGCACAAGGGACTTGTGGCAGCATAACTCCAGGTTAGGATTGTGCCATTAGCTACCTATTAGCACTCTTGTTACAGCCCTACCCTCATCTCAGATCAATTTGCCTGTCGAGCAACCAATCTGCCTTACACTAGAAAACACTGAAAGAAAGAAGAAAACAGTGGTGGGGATGCCTTGATATCACACTGGTATAATATCAATGAGTTTAGTCAGCCCTTAAAATATTCCAAAAATTAACATTATTTTTTAATTTTAATTTATTTTTAATTTTAATATATAATTATTTTAATTAATTATATGAGTGTGATAATATTTATAACATGCTTCCAAATTATTTAAATGTCAGAGTAACCTATAGCCTATATAGCATAGAAAGTGAAGAATTAGATAATTAGGTTACATCCAATATACTTAATCTAATTAGCTTGTCTCTACCAGAATTTTAATATTTCCTTGTAATATTTTCACATACGCCTTTCACCAATGTGCTCCCTTTCTCTGAATTGTTTCCATTTTTTGCAGTCTTATTTTTAAAATGAGATAGGACAACTCTGGAAATAACATTCAAGGACATACGGTTATCATTGATTTATATTATAGCACTATATTATTTTCCATATTGTTCTCTCTCCCTTGAACTTATTACTTTTTTACTGTCATTGTGTTCCCAAGAGATCCCTTCATTCACCGATCTACCCTGACACCTAACATTTGCTGAAAGGTCCAATATCTAAACTTTCCCATTTTGATAACTTATAAATAATAAGATCAAAAAATGTGTTGCTTGTACAAGATCCAGATTCTGGACTGAATAACCTTTTAATGACTTAGAATCTTGAAACTGAATCCAACACTTCAGTGTTTAATTAGAATCATATTAAACTGCCTATTTTCACTTTGTGAGAAATGATAGGCTTAAATCTGCAATTTTTCTTCATTTTCAAGCCTTCCGCTGAAGCTTTCTGAGATTAAAGTGCTATAATTGAATACTTTTTGGATGCAGCCGTCTTCCTGGTTTTACAGTTTAACAGAGTCAAATAGGAAGTTGTTTTCTCCAGTTCATGCCTTGGCCATAAAAGTACAGAGTGGGTAAACCTTAGGCAAACCTTTTGCCCTAATTCAGTGGTCCTCAAACATCTTTGCAATGGGACCTACTTTTTAGAATGACAATCCATCTGGGACTCACTGGAAGTGTTGTCATTAATCTGGAAGTTATGTCATGACCAGAAATGCCATTGCTGTGATGCCAGATCCTGCTGTTTTCCTGAGAATGCAGCAATAAGTTGGGCTATTTCTCAGCCATTTTCCAGTAGCAAAGTGAATCAGAAAGGGGAAAAAAAACAAAAACTATTTACTACCTTGACTCAAGCAAAATAGCCACACAGCCCCCGCTTTCTAGTGTTCCATTTCCTCTATTTTCAAAGACAGCTGCACTAGGTGCTATGCGACCTATCTGAAATTGGCTCGCTACCCACCTGGTGGGTCCCGACCCACAGTTTGAGAAACACTGCCCTGATTGCCTTTTTTTTGTTTTTTGAAAGAATATGCAGTGTGGGCATGGATCTTTTTGCTGGTGCTTCATTTTATGCTGCCAATGGGGCCCAGACATAATGTGGAGCAGTTTCCATGCATAAAATGAAATATGCAAATCAGCCCTCAATCGCTGGCTATGTTACAATTTGTAACAATGTACTCTACAAATAAAATTACATGCTGCATGAAAGAAAGAAACAAGCAAGCAATAAATCTCCTTCTCTTTGTCCCAAAGTCCAGTTTGCTGGGATAGTTGAAATTGTGTCAAACCATAGAGGGATCATTCATTCCAATGGCTTTCTGCACTCTCCTGCACAGGTGCTGGTTTAAGTGACTGCACATTGACTAAGGCGTAATCCTATGCATTCTTACCCAGAAGAAAGCCCCGTTGAACATAGTTGGACTACAAGATGGTAAGGACAGCAGTAGTTGGACAGCAGGTAAGATTGTGTTGTAAGATGCACAGAAACAGATAGCTAATATAGTGAAGGAGTTGGAGAGCAGTATTAGACTGCAACCCTATACATACTTTCCTGGGAATAAGCACTATTTAATAAAATGGAACTTACTTTTGAGTAGGCATGCATAGGATTGTGCTCTTAAAATCCAGTTTCAAATTGCAGCCTAGCCATGATGCTCAGTGGGTGACCTTGGGCCAGTCCATCCCTTTTAAGCCCTGCAAACTTTGCACAGGGCTTTTAGAAGTATGAAAACGGCTGCAAGGGTATACCTGCCCACACTGCTCCTAGGAGGAAGGGTGAGATGAGGTACGTCGTTAAATATATAAAGCTACAGCTAGGTTTGGATAGGGCTGTGAGCAAGGACAGTTTTCCTTTGCTTACAAAGTAGAATGCTTATATTGAACAACAGAAAGTGTTGTGACACCCATTCACATTACAGCCAGAGTAGAATGATAATATTCTGCACTGGTTATGAGATGTTATGAGCAATGGGCTTTGCCGAAATCCATTTTGTGCTGCTCTGTTGAATCCAAAGATGTTTTAGACAAACAAATGAGAACTCTGCCAAGACTGTTGTAAAAGCTTTAGAAAGTCACTTGACTTTTTTTGTTTTGTTTTATTAGTTCCTCTCACTCCCCCACACCCCAAACAGGCAGCACTGTGGACACAGAAAGGACACTGGGGGCACACTACCTTACTGCAGATAATACCTCCCCACCCATTTACCCCCCCCCCCCAAAATGTGCTGCTTGGGAACAAAATGGTCCTTACAAGTGCATCTATAATGATGTTGAAAGTTAAAGATCAGGAACAAAACTCTGTAGCATTTTTTTAAAGTGAAAGAACTGATAGTAGGAACACCAAACAGCAAATGTTACCTGAGCAAAGGCAGCCATCTGTGTGAGATCCCAACAGCAGGTCAAAAGTGTTTGCTTTTTACAGCTTGTATCCTGCACAGGGCAGGCTATGAATCAACATTAATTTGCTAGGCATTTTGAGAATCAACTTACCAAGGAAGTTTGCTATTTTTCTTCAGTTTTAGTGTTACGTATTCATTAATTAATAGTGAAAAAATCTGTGTGGTGAGAAAATTCAGTGCTTGCACATTTCTCCTTTATAAATGAAGAAAATCGCTGGAATTAATCTAATCCCCCAAACCCAGAGATCAGTCTGCAGCATTAAAGGTAGAATTGGCCAGCAGGTGGTGCTTGAGAGCCAAAGGAATGAGCTGTTTTGATAGTAGTGTAAATGGAGGGTAGATTGAACCTTGTGGAGAAGAAAACAGCTGTACGATCCAGCAGGGAGAATAAACGTTCTAGTTTCAAGAGCAAAATAAAGCATAATGCAAACAAGAACAATAGGATTTGAATATGCATTTGCGAAAGAACAAAAACATTCTGCATTTCTACATTACACTACTTTTTGTACATATATTGTCACACACAGCCATTTAGAAAAGAAGAGAATGATTTCACAGGGTTCATTCCACCGATACAATTGCAGGTTTACAGTTGACCTCAAACAAGTCCTACACCTTTCATAGCAAGTGTCTCTCAGACGTCAGTCAGATGTACAGTAATTCTGAGGGGGAAATGCTCTGAGAGCTCAATCCTAACCTGGAGTCAGGTCGGCATGCAAAGCACATTTGTACTACTCTCAGAGTCAGGGGGGATGGCGCGCATCTGTGTGCTGGCCTCTCTGACTTAGAGAGTGGTCCAAACATACTTTACGATGTCCTTTGTGCCGGCCAAACATTGCTGGCCTAACTCCAGGTTAGGATTGTGCTCCAAGACATTCTGTGAGTGTCAGGGCACACGGGACTTGCAACCACAGGTTCACTCCAATCTGGGGGCTTCTTTGCAACAAAAGCCACACTAGTCCCTCCTCTGACACTATCAATCATCCTTTGGGCCACTTCCTGTGTCTGCATTATCCCAGCAGTGCTTGCCTGCCAAAAGGAGCAGACCTAGCTTGTTTTCAACTAAGAATAGGGAACATGGACAAAGGAAGGAAGGCAGAGCAAAAACTGCACATTCCACTTGCTTGAGATTTTTAAAAATCAATGTCTAAGAAAAAGCTACGCTCCAAGAAGCTATGCTCAAACATTTACCTAAAAAATGACCAAAAATATTTTATTGGGCATATTTTTAAGATCCAGATATATAATGCTCTCCTCAGTAACCAGTGGGTGGAAAATTACTATACGTGCCCAGCTCCAGTCTGGCAAATCTGTCCAACAGGCACACCACCACAGCAATTGGTTCAACTTTAATAGGGAGTTTTTTCCCCCACATCCTGCTTCTTCACCAAAGAAGGTGAGGTTGTCCCCAAGCCAATTGATTGCAGGTCATCGGGATGATAGACCCTGATGGAACCAGGGTAGGGAGTTAGTAGGTTGACAGGTAGGGTAGGCAGCTCTGCTGGATCTGTGCAATCTCTTCCAAAAAGTCAGGGACACACTCTGCAGCTACTGCTGTGTTAAGGGGCTTGAAAACTCAGGGCCCAATCCTGAAGCCCTTAATATTGGTGGTTTGTGTGTACTGCCAGCTAAAAGGGCCATTTGTGACATTGCGGGAGCAAGTACCACCCACACTGGGCTGGCACTAATTTGCGCCCAACCTCAGCACTGAACAGGAGGCCAGCTGGTGCGCCAGCAGCACTGCTGAAGGGCAAGCCTTTTGGGGCGCATGGGGAGGCAGAGAGGGGATGGAAATGGGCAGGGGGAGGATCTGGCCCATGAAGGGGCAGGGGTGGCAGCAGCTTCCAGAGCTAGGTGGCCCAACATACGGTACATTCAAACATGGACGCAGGGCCAAGGAGACGGTAGCAGTAGCCTGGGCCATTTTGGCCTGATTGCTCCTCTGGGTGCTGGAGGCCTTAGGATTCGGCTGCCTGTGGCTCAGGGGTTAGGTTGGTAAATGACTCTTCTAATCCTGCGCTGGTGGAGATTCATGCCTGCAGAGCTAAGCCTCCATTACCACCGCCTACCTCTTCACAAGGCAGCACTCATCGTGTGCTGAATGCTCTCAACAACCCCAACCAGCATGGTCTTCCAACTTCCTGTGCCCACCAAGACCTTAAACCTGGTGGTCATAGTGTCCAAGGCTCAAATCTGACTGGCGACTTTCCCCTCCAAGCACGCACCCCTCAACATCACTGTCCTGAAAACAGTTGAGGGTCTCCAGGAGCTTGAGGCTCATTTTCTGAAGAAGTCACAGTTGACCAGGAGCTCTCAGAGCAGCTATTACTCTTACAACAGCTATTACAACAGCTATTACTCTTCTTTACCATTCTGTAATTCTTCCATATATCCTTGGCTTTGCTCCTGCACACTCACTTCTGATTTCCCTCACCAGGGCGGCTGAGAGCTGGCCTTGGGCCCAGACCAAGATGCCTGGTTGCCCCCCCTCTTCCTACATTTTCCTCCAAACCACATGTTACTACATTTTCCAACCAGTTTTTAGTTGACAATTTTAACTTAGCAGGAGCCAGGCTGAGCTGGAGGTACCCAAAATTATTTTATTTTGTAATGAATTTGTTTTGCACAGATTATTTTGTCATGGCTCGGGCCCCCCCGGAAGCCCCAGATCCTAAGGATTTCCCACCCCCACAATGAAAACAACCTTACAGGAAACAGTAAGTGACTGGAAGACACCCCAATCACCCCTTTTTAATCACACGGGAGAGGATCAAGAGCGCATATGTCTTTCTCCCAATTGTCAGGCTATCTCTTAATCATGCCAAGTGTGTTCCTCTATGTGCCTATGGAATTATTAGGTGCAATAGGAATGCATGAACATTCATGCTCTCCCCCAACTATTTAAATGGGAAAGTCAGCAAGACACCCGGACTGGTCCAATAAAAGTGTAAATGTATCCGTGATGAGGAAGGATGATGTCTACAATCTCAACTCGAGCTTTATGTGCTGCCTTGTGCTTTGCGTTGCTCTTGTCATAGCCTGCCTGGTGAGTTTATTCCTTCCGTGCATTTTTAATTCAGTCCAGCTGAACTTTCAACAAAACCACAATCCGCATTCTGATGATTACAGAGAACTGCACATTTCAGATTTTCTGCATGATGAAAGAAGTTTCACCAACTAGTGCAACATCTGTTAGGGCCTGGAAGAAACCTGAGAATGTGGTTCTCGCAGTTGCTGGAGAAGATGGTGGTGTGATCACCACTTACTTTCCAGCTGCTGGTGACTGCTAGCTGCGGAGACCAAGAGTGGCCCCGAAGTTGTGTCTGTATGTTTTTTCCCCTCCTTTGTGGCTAATAGCAGCTTTACAAGGATGATATGAATCAATGAGTTGATATGGGGGAAAAGGATCAAACCCTGCATTGCTGTGGCTGCAATGCAAATTGGCCCATCAGCAGCTCTGCTTTTTGAATTAACAACAATTCTATGGGGAAAGATCCAGGGCACAATCCTAATATGGAGTTAGGCCAGCAAAGTTTGGCCAGAATAAGGGACATCGTAAAGCACATTTGGACCACTCTCGGAATCAGAGAGGCTAGCACACAGACATGAGCCATTCTCCCTGAATCAGTGAGTGATGCAAGCGTGCTTTATGGTGGCCCTTGTGCCAGCCTAATTCCAGGTTAGGATTGCGCTCCCAATCATGGATCTTTCATATAATATTTAGTGGGGGGGGCTGACTGTGCGGCCCATCCAGCACAGCCCTAAGACAGCCTTTTAAGGTGAGCTGATAAACACACAGACACATCGTTTTCTATGGTATACACCCAAGACGTTAGCATATGCTCCTTCAGGGTTGGGGTGCCCGCTGTTGCTTCCAGGATGGTGTAGATGAAATGAACCTTATTGGTCGCTAGCCATCCCAGGCCTTAAAGGCCAGGGCTGGCTTTAGGAGCTGTGGAGCTCAACTGGGAACATTTGTTTGCAGGGCCCCAAGTTCACTGCCAAGGTCTACAGAACCTTAGTGATAGAAATAAAATCTATTATAGACTTTATATCTCTATGGTAGGATGGAAAGCAATCAAAATGTGCACTGAAAAGTGCATGTGAGTTAATCGACCAAATAGATCCACAGTAGATTATCCAAGTGAGGGCCCTCCTTAGGCACCAGGCCCAATGGGGAGCAATTGGTTTAACTGGCTTAAAGCCGGCCCTGTTCCCTGTTAGGGATGACAGGTGGAGCTGTTTTATATACAAGAGTTCCATTCCCAGAACCCTCACAGATTACAAAATCTGTGATTAATTAAACCCGTGAATTTAGCCCACACCCCTCAGTTTAGCCCATATCACTTGGGTCCAGAGAGGTTTCTAAGGCCCAATGAAGCCATGCAAGTCCTCCCGCAGCCTTGATTGGCCTCAAAATGGCCATTTCAGCCAAAAAAAGAGATACTTCTGGTTTTAGGCAAAAAACAGAACTAATTTTTTTTTTTTACCAAAATGGTCGTTCTGAAGCTTGCCGAGGCTGCAGGACTTGTGCAGCCTCAGTGGGCTTCAGAGGTTTCAGAGCCTTATTTGGCTCAACATGAGTCTGGGGGACCCATATTAAGTCAAATCCGCTGACCTAAAATCTGCGGATAAGTGGGCTCAACCTATATATACAAGACTGACAGCCCAATCCTAACCAACGTTCCAGCACCGATGCCACCCCAACACAGCCCCAAGGTAAGATAACATTCCCTTACCTTGAGGAGGCCTCTCAAGGTGACTTGACCTCCCCCATGCAGGATGCAGTTCACGCTCTGGCTGAATCAGGGCTGTAAAGTTGGATAGGCTGTGAGCTGGAATCCTCAGTCACATTGCATGCGCTTGCCCAGGTCTGTTTACCATATATGGACCTGGCAGCAGGGGTTAGAGGTGATAACGGAGGGAGGCCCATAGTGGTATGGAGGACATGCCATTGGTTGCTTCCTTATTGATTGATTGTTCTTTCCAACCGGTGTGTCCTGGTTGGTTCCTGAATGAGTGATGAACATGGGACACTCTATTGTTCGGAGCATGTAAGTGAGCCAGCATAGGAAGCCCCAGCACACATCTGCATATGGGGGTGCTAGGAGGGAAATCTTGTTACCTATTTGGTGGAAATATTTGCAGCAGAACCTTCTTCCCCGACATTCTGGGTAATGCACTAACAGCGCAATCCTAACTTCCCCAGCACTGATGCAACTGCACCAATGGGAAAAGTGCTGCATCCTGCAAAGGGGGGGGGGGTCATGGAGGCATCCTCAAGGTAAAGAAATCTTTGTTTCTTTACCTCAGAGTAAGCCCCATTCCTCCAATGGGTCTTCTCAGATTTATGTCAGCTATTTTGCTGGCGTAAATGTGAGGAGAATAAGGTGGAGGGAATTGGGGATTCAGCCTTCCTCCTTCTGCCTCATGCCCTGTCAGGATTCTCTGCCCAGAACCAGTCTCTGGGGTAATGGGATTAGAGTCCAACTGGTACTTCTGGGTAGACCAGTGCAAAGCGTGTCCCACAGCGGCTGTGCAAAAGCTGGCTGGGCATCAGCTAGGCAAGGAAAGCAATTGACAAGCGTTTACCTTGGTAGAGACTTGTATATTTAGGTTTCTTATGGAGCAAGCAAGTAGGATCATCAACCAAAGAAGGTCAGATTACATATAGAAAGCAGTTAGTTCATAGCAACAGTTCACAGATCGTAAATTCCTGTGCAGCACCTCTCCTGCAATCTCTTTCTCCAACCCACACAGATAGGGTGTAAGGCCAGTCCTTAAGTACTACCATCCGCCAATCAGGGCCCAGGTTGGCGTGGCCCTACAATGTATGCCGGTCTGCATGTACACACATACAGCTGCCCCTGATTACGGCACAGTGTATCACACACTCACAGGTGCCACTGATTATTGCTCCTGTTTGCTCTGCGATTCCCCAGAAGCAAAAGTACCACATGGCCTTGCTCCAGGCCTTGACATGCCCTTCCCCCTTCCAGCCCTATTCCTTCCACTGCCCATGCCCTTATCAGCTTACCTGCACTCCCACAGACAGCCAGTAGAGGCAGTGGACCGCCAACACCTCTGCCGTTTGCAGTGGTGGCTCCAAAATGGCCACTAATGACAGGTTGTGCATTGTATAGCTATCTATGACAGCAGAATTAGTGCTGTGTCTCAGGCTGTTTGAGCGGGAGGCTGCTTAGGTCAAAATATAATTGGACTTCCTTGAGTGTTCTACTCAAACATCAAGTGCTCTTAAGAGCAGATTTGAAAGAGTGCTCAAGAGAGCTCAGGGTGTAATCCCAGGCGCTCTGTCGACGCAATGTAGTTGCATCAGTGCAACGTCAGTAGCTCCAACCCGGGGGCACCGAGTGGCATCCCTGTGTCGGCACTAGAGCTCCTAGCTGAACTCGGCTGGTGCAGGGGAGGTTCTGCGAGGAGGGAGGGCAGGGAGGAGGCGTAACTGGGGGAGTGGGCAGGCTGGCAGGCATGCCAGCTCAGGGAGGAGGCAGGACTGGGTTGCGGCCATCAGGAGGCTGTGCAGGTAAGTAGCAAGTGCAGATCCTTACAGGAAGGCCAGAGCAAGGGGATGAATGTGTCCTTGTCCAGGGGAGGCTCCCCAGCACACCTAAGGTGCACTGGATTGGTGCAGCCCCACCAGCCTCGCCAATCCAGCGCAATTTAGGGTTGCGCTCTCAGTCTCCTCCTCTCGTCCTTGCTGTCGATCATCATGTGCCCCAAGAATGAAGGGATGCAGCCTGAAGTGACTCTTTGCTCTTGGTGCTCTTGTTTTAACGGAGAGGGATGCAATCGGAATCGGGGTGGGCAGTCCAATATGGTGGCTGCAATGCCCACCCTGGTTCTGCAGGCGACACGCAAGCCAATGCCCTTGCTCGGCAAGCAACCTAACACAGTTTCTAATGATCCTTCTAGCTCTATCAGTCCATTCTTTTAAATAGTGGGATGCTTGAAAGATATGATATCTGAATTATAACGTGGCCTCTGCTGTCCTGTGGCGGCAATCCATCAAAGCCATGGACGGCTTTCTAGCATGTTCCACTGTATCTTATTGCTGAATAATTGCCTTTTCAGCATGTAGTAAATGGAAAAAAACCTTCAACTTGCAATATCAGCAATTTCTCTCTATTATTTTCATTTTTGTCTCCAAGATTATTAGAAACCACTGGTCTTTCCTAGGCTGCAGTACTGTTCTGACACATATGAAGTGGATTGACAGCATTTTTAAGTTCAATTAGCTGGTTAATGGCAATTATGGAATGTTTTTAGCTTTTATTCCACAAGATAGTAAAAGGATGTCCAAGACCTTTCTTGTATTGTCCTCTGTGGGTGTTTTATATGGTGTTCAATATCTCTCTTAACTGAGATCAATAGGAGTTTCCACCCATTGGTGGAAAAGTAAATTCATTGATTTGTTTAACAACCCTTAGACAATAGCTAATTAATTGAACCCAATAAAAAAGTAAGGGAGGGAATCCTATATATTGACTCTAAACTATGGGAAGATTTTAGGCTTCTTTCTCAGTTTCCGTTTCTTTCAGATTCCTGTCACAAAGAAAAAAAATTCCTGACAATTTTACGTGAAGAAATGCTGAATTATATGTGGACCAACAAACTTCCTGGGTATCTGACAAAATGAAATTTGTAAAATGCTTCTTATATGATAAAACAGAACTTTCAAGCTTTTGTTTTTTTACCGGGGCTTGGGGGGGGGGGGGGGGGGGGGGAAAAAGCCTGGGGCCTGGGCTTCCACGGGGGCCAGGCCATGATAAAAACAAACTACACTGTACAAAACAAATTTATTACAAAATAAATTTGAGTACCTCAATTTCAGCCTATCCAGGGATATGGTTCTACTGCAGCAGCCATTTTCAACCAATGTGCCGCGGCACATTAATGTTCTGCGAATGGTCTGAGGGGTGCAGGAATTTGGGGGAGGGTCATTTATCAGTAGGGCCATGTGAGGGGATGTGAGGCCCCACCACCACCGTGTGCCTTGACAATTTTAGTGCCTTGTCAGTGTGCTGTGAGATTAAAAAGGCAGAAAATAGCTTTACTACAGCTTTAATCCACTTTCAATGCATGTCTGTTTAGAAGGGGGAGGGCAGTCAGGCATCTTGCCCTTGGCCCAATGCCAGCTCCCAGTGACCCTTGCAGTATAGGGAAACTATGACTGAGAACTGCAAGACCTACTTACTTATTTACTTCCTCACTCACACATACACACAAACACCCCCCTTTCTCTACTAATTTATCACTTCTTTGCTATTGCTTCCAATCCCCATCGTTGTGAATTATCTGGGACCATCTAGGCATGTGCTCCACATCCCATCTTTTTCCGAGAGCACAGCCTAGCCTGGAGTTAGGCTGGCTCAGTTAGGCCAGCAAAGTTTGGCCAGCACAAAGGATACTGTGAAGGATGTTTGGACCACTCGGAGTCAGAGAGGCCAGAACACAAATGTGTGCCATCCTCCCTGACTCTGAGAATGATCCAAACGCGCTTTACAGTGGCCCTTGTGCTAGCCAAACTTTGCTGGCCTTACTGTGCCGGCCTAGCTCTCCATTAGGATTGCGCCCTAAGATGCGCACATCTCACATTAATTGCAATGGAGAAGAGGGAATGGTATCCTTAACAAAGGACTACAGGCGTTTCATATGCAAGAGAAGAAGAAAACAAAGCGGCATAAATTACAATTGTTTCCAGTTGTGGAAGCAAAAAACGTTATTGATTTCAAGCCATAGTTTTGCGAAGGAAAAGAGGTAAGAAGAAGCACATACTCTTTTCTCACAGCTACCAACATCCATCAACTGTGCCGGAATGTTCAGGTGCTGTCAGCATCACTGTTTAATTTTATGTATTTCACAGAGGAAGAAAAAACTCTGAGATTTCTATGCCAGCGTTAAACATTTAACATTAAGAGATCTTGGCTATTGGTTTCTTTTATATTTCAGCAGCCCTTTAATCCTTCCAGTCTTGAAGGTGCAATCCTAACGAACATTCCAGCACCGGGATAAGGGCAATGCAGCTCCGAGGTAAGACAACAAACCAGAGACGTTCTTACAAGGCAAAATGCTAAGTTTCACAGGTGCCTGAGCTCCTGTTGAACACAGTCCCCCCCCCCTTCGCCTCTAGAGCCATTTGCTGCTTGGAGAACAAAGCTTCCGAGCTAGCTTTCCAAACCATGAATGGCTCTGGAGGTAAGGGGGAGAGACCACGTTACGCAGGCGCTCAGGCTCCTGCAACACTTAGCATTTTGTGTTCCCCTTGTAGGAATGCCTCTGGAACAATCATTCCCTTGCCTTGAAGAGGCCTCCGTGACTGCCCCACCCAACTGCAGGATGCAGCACATGCCCAATTGGCACAGCTATGTCAGTAATGAAAAGTCAGTTAGGATTGCACCCTAAACAGGTGAAGATTTAGTTGAGATTTTTTTTGTCTCCATTTGCCTGAAGATAAGAGCTGAAGGTTGCCAGTTTGGGACTACCGGAAGTCTCTGTGAGTGGCAGACCTCGTTAATTGCAACTGATGAACAGCTGAGCTGTTTTCGCTACCTCATGAGAGGGGGCGTTGTGCCGAGTCAGCCGCTTCTCTGGTGGGAGCAGGGAAGCCGCTTATCAGCCAGCAAGAAGACGGGTGGCCCGAAAGAAGGACTAAATCCAAAAAGATCCATCTGTATGTGTGTAGTTCTTGGAAGATAGAACATTTCTGTAAAAATTTTAAAAACCTTTGGGTCTCTGAATAAAATCTGCCTATGTAAACCGCCTTGAGTTATAGTCATTAGAGAAATCTGGTGACCTAAGAAAGGCGGTATATAAATACAAGTATTTTTATTTTTATTAAACTGGATAGCTAACACTTCAGCAGTCTATTTTGTGCAGTCAGAAAGTACTAGAACAGCACAGAGCCCCTGTGCTAGCTAAACCATGATAGGAATTTTATTGGAGGTTAAGAGGGAAAAACCAAAAATTAAGAAAGGGGGGCAGCCAGTGCCATGTTATAGAAATCCAGGAGATTCCCAGTTAAGATGGATGGGAGCCCATGCTATACAATGCCTACTCAGACATCCTATACATGTCTACTTAGAAGAAAGTGTCATTACAATTAATGGGGATTACTCCCAGGTAAGTGTGGATAGAATTGCAGCTTGGGTCTCATTCACCCACAAGGACTGATAAGGAAAAGGAATGGAGTGACAGCTATACATTGCATTGAGAACTATGCCTACTGCGGCTAGATCTCACCCATGTCACTTGGCCACTTTTCAAATTGACAAGCTATATTCTCACAGGGAATTACGAACAGCTTTCCACAGAGCTCTAAAGAAAATTATCCATCCCCATACGCTGGTGGATTTAAATTTCCTGTTGAAGATGCTGTCGTCATCATCAAGGATACAGGTAGGGAACTGAGTCAAGGGAACAGGGAAAGATGTTCCTTTTCTGTTAAATTTTACCAGTGTTCTGCCAAATCCCATCCTGCAACAGAGAACTTAAAGTTAGGTTCTGCCAAATTCCCTGCCGGGCCTCCCCAAGGACCTCAATGTCCACATTAGGCTAACTAGTTTCCCCACAGAGCAGCCTCAGAGATAGGCAAGAGGGAGGGGGTCAGTCACCCACTGGGCCGCCTCTCTTTCTGCAGCTTTTGTTTTGGGATCACAGGCTGGTCAGCCTCCTCCAGACTGCCCTCATCACAGGCTTAGCTCAAAATACCCCACCACCAGACAATAGGCAGTCAGCTTGTCCCAGCTACAACTGCCTCCTCCCTTTGGTGGCTCCAGGGGCATGGCAGCCAAACAACTGTTCCCCACAGTCGTTCCCCACAATGAGCTTACCTTAGGCAGTCCTTCCTTTAGCCAGTCTTTCACCTAGTCCTTCCTTCAGGCCATCCAGCAGGCAGGCAGGCAGGCAGGCAGGCAGGCAGGCCGTCCGTCCGTCCGTCCGTCAACCAGCAGTCCAGCCATCCAGCGCCTACCTGGTGCCCTCCTCCAGGACCTTCCCAAGTCCCATCCCAGATCCCTTTCTCCCTCTGCTGCCTCCAGCTTTATACTATGGATCCTATATCCCAACCAATCAGTGGGCAGGCTTTAATTCATCAGCCACGCCCATCTGCACCTGTCCAAGGCTTGCAAATACCTTCTGGGATTAACCCTATAATCCCTGGTTTATCTGGGACAAGGGGCCTTTGCTGATACCACTCCCTATCCTCAGGGTGGCTCCTGCCTTTTCCAATACAACCAGCTACAACAGTGGGAAAACACTCACACACTATTCGTCCTGTTTTTGTAACTGAGCCAAAGATTTACATTGTAATCACCACAAATCCTCTATGTTAGTGTTCCTCTGGGGTCATGAAGCCTCATTTTGGGGGGTTGCAGCAAGCTTTCAAAGCCTGCGCAAGAGACAGCTTGGATCCTATCCAATAATGGTACTGCCTTATAAAAAATGAGCTCTTGATATAATCCTGCACAGCCTCATCTTGTTTTGCAGCTCCTAAGGCCAGCCTTGCAGGGTTGTTGTGAAGATGCAAGAAGTAGAGGGAAAGGGGGCAGGCAGGAACATGAGTTGGGCAGCAATGGTGGCAGATCATGTCCCGGGGGGGGGGGATGGAATTGGCGGTGGGTCCCCAGTCTCATACTTCAGTTACTTATTTGTTTATTGGGGTCGCTGCATGAAAAAGGTTGAAGACCACTGCTACTGCAGTTTGAGTGCTGAACTTTAGAATAGCCCAACAAGCTTGTTCTACATTTGTAGATCACGCACACACACAAACATACCATACAGGAACGACACAGTGGAACAGCTATCACAGGCAGACCTTGAAGTTTATGAACCAAAGAGAACGATTAACATTGCTGTCAGCTCTAGTACATTAGCAACGCTCTGAATTATCATCTTCATAATACATGAGGGTTCATAATTGCAATTCCTGGGTTTCCACAAAATATCTGCACCATTTACAAAACATGACTTTGTGACTGTTATCAAAGAAAGTTTTAACATTGACTAATATCAGTTGAAAAAGAGAAAGGGAGTATAGGAATCACACTGGCCATTACATGCTGAATATATATCGGCAGTATCCTCCAAATACATCAAATGTGGAGGAGACATTTATGGCCTCACGCATGTCTCATGATGATGTATAGTGGATCAGATAAATCAACATTATGTTTCTGCGATAAAGCCAATAACCATGGATAGTCAATTAAGCAACGAGACATGTCACACTGTATGCTACACATACTTATTCAGGATAGAAGCTTCTCGGCTGCCAAGGGTTGAAATGAATGAAGGAACAAGTCCTTGAAAAACTTGGATCGTGTGGTTTAATTTTAATTTGAGAGAGACCGTCCAGCTTTGAAGATGTCAGGTAAAACACAGAGCGAAGCTTAATATAACAGGTAAATCATGAGGGAGGTGGGGGAAAGCATTTTTGCACCTGAGAAATCTGGAGAAGCAGATAAAATTGTTCTCACCACTTGGCAGTACATTACTGATGACTGACTGATCAAGTGATTATCAAGGATGCACCAGGATACATTTCCTTCATTTCCCATCTGCGTTCCCCCATATTCTCGTGGAAGTGGAATCCCATCTTTCACGCAGCCAAATCATCAGGATGCATCCTCTTTGGTGAATGCTGCATGTAAGACAGATGACAGACATAAAATCAACACAAACTAGATGCTGGGAAATGTTGGACGTTTTTGAAATAGTCTGATGTGGTATTACTAGAGGTGGGATTTGCGACTGTGTGTGTGATAATGAAATAAACACACACAACACGCTTTCTGCACTTTTCATTTCTGTAAACAAAAAACAACAAAACCCTGAGATCTGTGAACAAATAAAACTGGGAAATCTGCAACAACAACAATCATCATTACTACCAATGCCACCATCTTGGGTGCCTCCTGGGGATTATTATTATTATTATTATTATTATTATTATTATTATTATTATTAGCAGCAGCAGCAGCAGCAGCAGCAGCAGCAGCTGGTCCTTACCCGGCGTTGCCCGGGTATTTATTTATTCTAAGCTTCTATTAAACAGGAAAAGGAATGAATTCTATCTATAGAATTCTATCTATAGAAGATTTAGCTGAGAGGGTTAATGCCTCCGTTTGCCTGAAAATACAGCTGAAGATCTCAAGGTCGTGAGCTCGGGACTGCCGGAAGTCTCTGAGAGTGCAGACCTTGCAACTGCGGCTGATTAGAAGCTGAGCTTCAGCTGCCTCGTGGGAGGAGGAGTGTGCTGAAGGTCAGCTGCGTCTCTGGTGAGAGCAGGGAAGCATCAGCCAGCAGAAGACAGAGGAGTGGCTAAAGAAAGAAGGCTAAATCCAGAAAGGAAGATCTGAATGTGTGTAGTTCTTGAAAGACAGAACATTCTGTAAATTGTAAAAACCTTCGGGTTTATGAATAAAGTCTGCCCATGTAAACCGCCTTGAGTTGTAGTCACTGGAGAAATCTGGTGATCTTAAGAAAGGCGGTATATAAATGCATGTATTATTATTATTATTATTAGTGTAAAATCAAAGTAATTTTATGTACAGGTAATTAAATGTATAAGTACAGTATAAAAATTATAAAGTAAAATCTGTTACAAATTCACTATAATATTAATTTAACTCAAAACTTGATTATAAACAACATTTTTAGTTTCACTTCCAGGAGCAAGAGTAAATAAATCCTTGGGTGAACCCACCCTTGAGCAAGCAACAGAAAGTTGTCCGTGGGAGAAACACAGCAATCTCAAATCCACTCTGCAGTACTTAATAGACTGCCCCTGTGACTTGTTGATCGTGATCGAGAATGCAAGTCTCACTGGAAACTGCAATCTCTTAAAGTTAAAAGGGAGATCCGTTGGAATGAGTGTTATCCGTGGGACAAAAACTGTTTCACCCTCTCCCTTTCTTGTTAAGATAGTCACTTCAATTACAGTACCCAGCATCTTCTTGACACAGCCTTGTGCTGTTGCAAAGTTTTGGTGGGTCAAAGTTCCGTAGTAAAATAATTGGAGATCCCACTGTAAGTAAAAAACAATGTGGTGGCAATGCAGCTGGATCAAGTGAGTTTAGGAAGTCTGATGGGAAATGGACGACCTCATCGGCATTTACTATGGTCTCGATAGGCTTGTATTCAGTGACTACGCCTGATAACATGGCAAGTATTTGATTGGAGTCCAAGACTGGGGCATAATGATTTCTAAAAATTTCCAGAAGGTTCTACAGAGTTCTATTTGTTCTATTCGACTACACTTGGGCTTAAATGTCGGGACTGTCACCAATCAGCTTAGCGACCCCGAAAACTATGGATTTGACACTAATGTTGGTCATTTTGGACATTTTACTTTTCATCCCTTCTCACCCCCTATGCTGATGGGGGCCAAACGTGGACTTAAATGGCATCAGGAGTGTCACTGTTTATCTCAGCGACCCCGAAAACTATGGACTCGACACTAATATTGGCCATTTTTGATTATTTTTACATGTTACCCCTTCCCATCCCCACCCCTAGGGGTTCTAGGGGTATCTTACCCCCACAGTATTTCTAGAAGTGGGATGAGTTGTGAAATCTGAAATCAAATGGGGTCCTCTATGCCACCATCAGCATGCTGTGGATCTTCTATTTCCAAGCACTGTATCTTGCACCCCTTCTCACCCCCCCCATGCCGAGGGGGGCTGAACCTGGACGTAAACGGCATCGGGAGTGTCACCGTTCATCTCGGCAACCCCAAAAACTATGGATTCGACACCAATGTCAGCCACTTTTGAGTATTTTTACATGGCACCCCCTTCGCACCCCCACCCCTAGGGGTTCTAGGGGGGTCTTACCCCCGCAGTATTTGTTCCCAGATTGCAAGGCATATGTGTACCAAGTTTGGTGTAAATCGCTCCAGGCGTTCCAGAGCTAATGTGGAACATACACACATATAAACTCTCTCTCTCTCTCTCTCTCTCTCTCTCTCTCTCTCTCTCTCTCTCACACACACACACACACACACACATACACACAGAGTATATATTGTTGTTGTACTAATAGTGATAATACTAATAATATTAATATATAATAATTAATGGGCTGAACTGACGGTGCATGGAAATGACTGTCTGCATCTGCTGATGCTATACTACCTATATAACTTACCTAGTACCCTTTTAAAGCAAGTATAATTTCTAAGTATAATTTATAAATCTGTATTCTTGGATTAAAAACACGACACCTCTTTCTGCACTTTTCCTCCTTGGGCAAAAAAATAAAAACTTTTTAAGAACACCCCTAAGTATTACTTTTCTTCCCGTGGAAGAAATGCCATGGGAAGGTATGACAGGTGCAAAAATGGGTTGAGGGAAATGTAAGGGCGGTTTTCTGCCAGTGGTGTCACAACATGATATGGGGGGGTGCAGATGTATGGACCACACCAGATGACACCATCAGGGGGATGACACCAAAATTACTGATGACAAGATTTCTGGCCCTCCTGCCACCCACTCACCTTCGGTGCTGCCTGATGTCATGAGTCACAGCATGGCCAGCTACCACAATGGGTACTGCCCCAGCATGCCTTGCATTGTGCTGTTAGCACCCCAAACAGTTCAGCACTAGGCATGCAGGCGTGCTAGCCGAGGAAGCTGGCCAAAAGAGCTCAAGGCATGCTGGGACACTACTCAGTGAAGTGAAGTAGCCGTGCTATGACCCTGACATCAAGCAGAGCAGAAGGTGATTTGAAGCCAAGCAGGCAGTTCAGGAGGCCTTTGCAAGAGGCAGGTCAGAAGTGACGCCCCAGCAAGGCCAAAGGGGTGGGGACGACCACTGGGTTCGCCTGATGACACCAAACCTAATGACGCCACGGACTTGTAGGCAGTTTTTATGGTGGATAAACACTATCACAGAAAATCTTGTTAAATTTTCTCCACACATCTTTTTTCCATCAGGCATTCATTCACAGCATGATTCCTACATAAGTGAGACAGTGAATCACATGTCAGCATTCAGTCCTGAGAAGTTTTCTGAAACACGAGTCGTGTAGGCAGGCCCTGCCTTCCCAAACAGAATTGTTAGTGCCACCTACTGGGCTGTAGCAGAACTGAATGTAAGCTAATGGAAAAATCATAGGTGCAAACAGGTGGACAGACCTCACCAATTAGCATAACAAATCAAGGCAATAAAGATCAGGGGCAGGTTCCTGATTTCACTACCTTTTCAGCGGTTCTGAATGTCTCTACTGCTCGTATATTGATGTTGTAGTAACACATTTTACGGTTACTACAATACAGAGGGAAAAATAGAACTTTGCGTAGATGATGTTACAGAGCATTTGCCAAGTCAAGTTGGAGGTTGACTGGCTTGAGGCAGGGCCGGCCTTAAGCCAATGTGCCCAATGTCATCACATTGGGCCCCGCACTTTGGGGGGGGCACACCAGCACAGCGAGCATATTCCCTGCTGCTGCAGCCAGATCTCTATGACTTGTAAGTCACCGGGGCAAGCAGAGCAGCTTTACTTTGGGCACTCCAACCTGCCCCTGCCCTCGAACTATCCAAAATGGGCCTCCTGGATGCAGTTGGCAGTGATGTCATGTCACCGCCAACTATTTCCAGGTGCCGTGTGCGGCACCACAAGCACTTCTCTTGGTAAGCGGAGGGGCCCTGCAGGGAGGGTGGTGGGCCCCAGGAGAATGCTCTGCATTGTGCCCCACAGTGCCTGGAGCCTGCCCTGAGGACTAAACTTTCAGGCTTACAACTCTTTGCACAGTTCCCAATCACGGCTATCTCACAGTCAGTGACAAGAAATGGAAAGCAATTTTAAAAAAAAGTTTCCATTTCAGACTCGTAACAGAGGACACAAGTTTTTTTATATTATTCCTCCTTCCCTAACATTCCAGAAAACAAATCAACATGAAAATAGGCTCGCTGCGGGTACTTACAGATGTTTGGACCATCAATCGCTTTCAGCCCACAGGGCTGGGGGGATGGAGAAGCTTTCCAACCATGTCCCAGAGCATTTGCCTGTTTGAAGCAGAAAGCCAACAGTAGGGGGACTGGCAATTCCATGTACATTCAAAATGTGCTTTTGTCTTCTGTCATGTGCATTGTAGCACAACACTGGCCGCTGTCAGAAAGAGGACGAGATGAATCACTGTGGCCTATTGGAGCCAGTAATGTAAATTTTATATGGAACAGCAGGGAGAGAAAAAAAAACTGAAGGTCAAAGCTGTAGGCTTCCTTGTGTTCCTGAGTCATGAGGTACTTGGGCAGCTTTCATCCTCCTGCACTGGGCCTAAGCCCTATGTCATAACTCTGAGGGAACCGCTATTCATGACGCTTTTTATGGACACAAAACTGCTTCGCTCTCTCCTAATGTTTCCCACCTGGGTTTCTCCTAGGTCTTGATTTACTAAACTGAATTAATTGCAAGCCTATGCATGAGTAGTTGAAGAATTGTTTGACGTGTGTGTGTGTGTGTGTGTGTGTGTGTGAGCGAGAGAGAGAGAGAGAGAGAGAGAGAGACTAACATTTAGGGGTTGTTATTTTTTTCAGTCTGCTCCACTCTTTCAGAAGCATAGGTAGCAGTTCTTTACCATCCAATCTCCCCATGCTTGGCTCTGCCCCAGTTTCTGCTCCATCTGCCCTCCAGTTTAACTTAGAGAATTGTTAAAATTCATTTTGTGACCATCCTGATTTGTGGCAGTTTTATGTTTGCATCTTTGACTTTCCTACAGATTCCTGCTGAGCACAAGCTCTGTGTGTGTGTGTGTGTGTGTGTGTGTGTGTGTGTGTGTGTGTGTGTACACAGCTTAAAACATGAGGCAAATGGATGCCTATAGTTAGTTCTAGAATGCTGACCCAAGGACAGGAAGACCTGGGTTCAAATCCTCCAGTGTCATAAGTGTCATACACACCAGTGTCACCAACTTTCAGTATAACTACCTATGAAGTTTTTTGTGAGATTTGAAGGGCAGGAGAGAAATTTATGGATTGCCCTGAACTCATTGAAGGCAGGACTGAATAATAATTGCGACTTATTGTCATTTTTGTTTGTCCTGCGGTTGAATCACAATGTGCCTGTACATACGTGGGTAGTGCTACCCTAACTTAACTGTCTCTGCACTGCAGTGCAGCAGCACCAAAATGGCCTCTGCTATATCCAGCCTGGAAAGAGACACTGCGGCATTTGTCGCCTTCCTATGGGTTAAGCCCAGCAGCCACTATGGGGCTATTCGGGTCTGAATAGCCCCGTGTTGGGAAATCAGGCCCAGGAAGGGAAATAGGATACAAGTGGTAGCCTCTGCCACTGTTACTGTCCCCCTCCTGGGCCCAATCTGCCCCCTCCAGACCCTTTCCTCATCCCGTTACACCTTCATTCTGCCTTCCCCAGCCCTTCTGCCGGCCTGAAGAAAGACAATCTGTTCAGGTGGATGCAGGCCTTTGACTAGTGCTGCCAAGCTGGTGCAGGCCTTTCCACTGGTGCCACAATCTTCTGTGCTGCCGCGGAATGTCTTAGGGCACATTTGCAACAGGGCGTGCATTTGTCCTGGCAGTGGCTTGTTTAGGATTGCACCGTAAAATGATTCAGTTACAGTGAAAAATTAGACTCTAGGGCTGTAACCCTATATACCCTTACCTCGGAATAAATCCCCTTGAACACAGTGAGACTTACTTCTGAATAGACATGTATTCAGTGGTGTCTCTACAGGGAGGGCAGAGCTCTAAGTTTTGCAAGAAGCCTTACCTTGCAGTAGAAATCACTCCTCTCCTGCACTGTTTTAGCCAATCTTCACAGGGAAAAGCAACATCTTGGCGTTGCTTACTGGCTACAGCAGCAATACAAGGGAGAGGAGGGATTTACATGACAGGGTAAGGCTCCTTGCAAAACCTAGAGCTCTGCCCTCCCTGTAGAGATGCCACTGGATGTATTGGACTTTGCTGCATGTGGTCATGTCAAGATTCTTATGTGCCTAGTTTTTGGCTTCCAGTCAATGTCCCTGTATCTCATTTACATCAGTAAACTATAAGGGAAAATCTGTGAATTAAGAGTGGCAATACATTGTGCATGCTCAGGAATTTGAATGAAGTCCGGAAACCAAACTCTAGAAAGATGGCAGTTCTTTAATACACCTAAAAAAAAAGGTAAAGGTTCCCCCACAACCGAATGGTCTAGTCATGACCGACTGTAGGGAGCGGTGCTCATCTCTGTGTCTAAGCCTGTAGAACCGGTGTTTGTCTGAGGACAAGCTTCTGTGGTCATGTGGCTGGCATGACTATATGCCGTAGCGCATGGAATGCCATTACCTTCCCACCGAAGTGGTCCTTATTTATCTACTGGCATTTTTAGATGCTTTTGAACTGCTAGGTTGGCAGGAGCTGGGACAAGCAACGGGAGCTCACTCCGTCACACAGTCTTGAACTCCCAACCTTCCAGTCAGACAGCCCAGCAGCAGTGGTTTAACCTGCAGTGCCACCACGTCCCTCTTAACACACCTATGTCAGCCCCAAAACAAGGGCAGATTCCTCTGAACATCAAAATCTGGAGAAAATTTTGCTAACATCCTCAGGATGGGTGTTTTCTTTTCTTGCACCAAACAGGATCTCAGCATGAAAAAAAAAGTCAGAGCAGGTTTAAAGTAATTGCCCTGCTCATCAGCACATTTCAATCTCACCAGCTAAGCGTGTCCTTGGAAATGGCACAGACTCCAGATTTGTTTTGCTTTAAGTTTAGTCATCCTTCCAGCTACCAAACGGTACTGGAACGGTACCAAATGTCAGAAGTTTTTCTTCAACTGCCTTTGAGAGTTTAGAATTCATTTTTGCTCTGTCCACATCAGCATATTCATATCCAATATCACTTTATTGTACCCCCCTTTTATAAACACACACTCCACAATACAAACCGTCATCTTTCTCAGTTTTTCATGTGATGTGTGCATTAAACACATCAAAGGACAAACTTTCGGTGGGAAAAATAAGCTTTGCTCATAAGACTTTTTTTGTGTGACAAAAGAGAACCTGAAACCGCTTTAGTGCTTTCCCGAGGAACTTTGCTTCCCACTCACTTCCTACAAACCCATTGTTGTCCACTTGGAGATTAATTTCCTTGTTTGTCCTTTTCACATACTAACATTTGTCAGAAGCCTCTTTTAAATGCTTGATTGAAGGCTGGGATGTCAGAGGATCAGTAGTCGAATGCCCCTGCCCACACTTCTCCTATTTCAGCAAGAAAAAAAATGTTTTGCAGTACAACATTACTAACTAAGGTTGTACAAGTTAAAGTTGGCAACAAACAAGTGTTGCAGATTGTTCTGATGGGGAGCCCATGGCCATTTTGCCTGTACTGTAAACTTATTTTGCTTTTAAATTTTGGGCATTGAGTATGAATATCAATTAGGAATGGTGCCTTCCATCCAGAAATGGCACAATCCATGGCAGCCAATCAGTGCCTCGCCTGAGATATGGGCCAGATCCACATAACCTTGCCAAGATTCAGGATGCATCCCTTTCATATAGAGTTGCTTCTTCCCTTCATCTTGTCCCAGGGTACCAAGGAAAGTTCCCACTCAGGTTGCAATCCTATACACACTTTCCTGGAAGTAAACTCCATTTAAAGCAATGAGACTTACCTCTGAGTAGACACACCTAGGCTTGCACTGTCAGTGACACATTGGGATCATCATAGAACTGAGCACATTGTTTAGGGTTTGCTCTCTGAGTTCTGTGTATAGAGCTATTATTGGGCTGCCCACTCATTAAGAGCTCATTCCAACCCCCCCCCCCACACACACACACACGCACACACACACAAACACCATGCTATAGCAAGCCAGAAAGGCTCATGCTGCATGCTATGGGGTAGGGAGACCTGAAGGCAAACTGGAAGACATTTTTTTTTACTCAGCTCCAAGCAAGACCGCACACCACCTATGGACATACACTGCCTATTTTGGTGGCATATGTCAGAGAAGAGAAAAGGGGCAGGGAGATTTTCAAAAGAGGATATAGGATCTGGCATGTGTGACTCTGACCAGATCCACCCTTTCTTCCACCTCCCTGCTCCCAGTTCCTCCCCAACACACCCCATTCTTCCCTCCTGCTGCCCATGTCCTCCTTCTGCCCCCTGCGTCAGCTGACCTGCACTGGAACAGGTGTCGGATGAAGCAGTAGACCTGGCCTCTAATGTTACTGCCCCTTTGTGGCAGAGGGCCAAAGATGGCCATTGGCGGCATACCCAGCATTTCATCAGGAGCCTATTTATGGCAGTGAGACACCGCTGTGAATCACAGCACAGGATTGGGCTGTAAGGTGTACCAAGATACAACTGTGTATTCAGTACACTTATTGCTATTCTGTATCTAGGTACAATTATTCACACATTTCATTCAATTATACAATGCATGTACGTTAATTGTTTTTCTGTAAAAATGAACCCAGGCACAGTCATTTGCAAGGAAACATTGCACAAATACAGGCATTCTGTACCTGGACATAGCATGATTATGAGCAGCTCTACTTTATATCAGGTCAAAAATTATTCACAGTTATTCACATGTTCCGTTCAACATACACTTGTACACAAAGTACACACAATGTACTCAATGTGCACAGTGTACAATGAACACAGACTGTACTTGCATTGACTGGAACATGTGGAATTCGCACATTATGCTCAACTTGATATTCACACATTATGCTGTACCCAAGTAAAGAATGGGGACCTGGGGACGTAGTGGCGCTGCGGGTTTAACTGCTGCTGCTGGGCTTTCTGAGCATAAGGTTGAGAGTTTGAGACCATGCGACCGAGTGAGCTCCGATTGCTTGTCCCAGATCCTGCCAATCTAGCAGTTCAAAAGCACGTAGAAATGCAAGTAAATAAATAGGTACCACTTCGGTGGGAAGGTAACGGCATTCTGTGCACTACGGTGTATAGTCATGCTGGCCACATGACCACGGAAGCTTGTCCTAGGACAAATGCTGGCTCTACAGGCTTAGAAACGGGGATGAGCACCGCCCCCTAGACCATTCAGTTGTGGGGAAACGTTTACCTTTAAGTAAAGAATGTGTGTTCCTGAGTACAACTGTCTGTACCCAGTTCACAGCCCTGTTTAGTCATTATGGATCGTTGGATGCTGTATCCATGTACAGCATCCATGAATATGTGCTTCAAAGCCCCACCTCCATACTGATGCACACAATGAACACCTGCTTCCCATCCACCATATTTAGGGCATAATCCTAACCTGGATTTAGGCTGGCATAGTAAGGCCAACAAAGTTTGGATGGCACAACTGTGACCGTAAAGCATGTTTGCACCACTCTCAGATTCAGAGAGGCCAGCACACAGATGTGTGCCATCCTCCCTGATTCTGAGAGTGGTCCAAATACGCTTTACAGTGCCCCTTGTGACAGTCAAACTTTGCTGGCCTAACTGTGCCGGCCTAACTCCAGGTTAGGATTGCACCGTTACAGTATTTGTTTGAAGAGACAAACATATATCCAGGGAGAAATCCTCTCTATAGTTAGGTTAGGGAAGTTCAGGATCAGTAGTGGCAAGGGGAGGAAAGGAGCACTTACATGGAAGAAGTTCATATATCTGCAGATGCATACCTGAGTACACAATCCACAGACACAGACTCAGAATCCATAGATTCAAAACAACTCAACAGGCTCTTGTGAATGACGGCACGAGGAGTCACTTTTCCAGATGAAGGGTCAACATACAGTGTGCACAGCGACAGGACTATTGCATACTGTACAGCTGTGTCTTGGCCAAATGAGTCCCAGGGTGCAATTCTGAACTGGAGTTAGGCTGGCACAAGGGCCAACATAAAGTGTTTTTTGGACCACTCTCAGAGTCGGGGGGGGGATGGCGCACATCTGTGTGCTGGGCTCTCTGACTCCGAGAGTGGTCCAAACATACTTTACAGTGTCCCTTGTGCTGGCCAAACTTTGCTAGCCTAACTTGTGCCGGCCTAGCTCCAAGTTAGGATTGTGCCCCCCCCCCAATCATTGGATTCCTGGGCATTTACACAAATTTGGGACACAAATAACCGGGACACAGAAAAGTCATGATCCAAATATCCAGGGACACCAATGCGTGGGATGCAGTTGTCTGGGACACAATTGTCCAGGACACAAATACCCTAGTAACAAAATCAGAAGATGGTCCTAGGGAAACCTTCCAGCCCACAGCCATTATCCCTGCAACCCACACAGAGAAAACATTATATGCTTTAAGGAAGAAAAAAAGGCCACTGGTAGACCCCCCCCACTCCCCCCAAAAAATTCTGAGACAGCAAAATGCCCTTTTTCATTCCTCCCCCACCAACCTCATCATCCTTGCCTGCCCCTGAATGAATGCCACCAAAACTGTGTGAATTGTTTGGGAAGGCGCTTGCCAGGAATTTGACAAAAGGATGTTGGTAGTGGTCAGTAGATGGAAGTCAATGATTGGGAGACAAAAAGCATTCATTCTGGGTGCTTTTGAAAGGATGCGCCCTGTAGGGAAAGGAGAAGACAGCATTCCTTCCAGCCAAAAGGTAAAAGGGAGAGGCGGTTTTGTGTCTAAGCATGTGTGTGTGTATGTGTGTGTGTGCGTATGTACGTACACATGGTGGAACAGTGTTTGGAACAGACCAGGTAGTCAGAGAAAGAAGCAGAGGGACAGAAAGCTGAAGATGCTCTGAGGTGCGATGTGCTGAGGCAATGCGCTGCATGGTCAGAGAGTATGTTGTCTTTTCCTCTAAGTTCTACTTGTTTTATTTGTAAACAAAATGAATTGTTAAAATTCCATATGTTTCCACTGATTTGGCATTTTGTGTTTGTTACATCGCTTTGTCATCTTGGACTTTTCAAACAACCAAAATATCTATGCTTGATAACGTTAAAGAGGGGCAGCCACTTTAGTGACTGTTTCAGCAAAAATCAAAAAGAGCCTTTTGGTTTAAGGCTAACTCATTTCATTGGGCATGTAGCTTTGATGGACTACATGCATGTGATGCCAGTGTGCTGTAGTCCTCAAAAGCTTATGCCGAAATAAATTGTTTGGATTTTAAGGTGCTATGAGACTTTTGGCTCCTTTATATGCCTGATGTAACTTCACTTTCCTTTTTTATTTTTTACATCAACACATGTTCAGGTGATATGAAGTTTTAAAATAGAAGTTTTAGAACAGTTACTGTAAGTGGAAAATCTTACGACTTCAAATGACTGTATTTATATATATAAGATGCATAAAACAAGTAAAATGGGCAAGTTGAGCAACATTTTGCATATTAAAATTGTGGGTTTGTTTGTAAATGGGATAGATTTGATTTTCATCTTGCTAATATAAAAACAAAACCCTCAAAAGTCTGTCTTAGCCTGGATGAATTATTCCTGATGTATATCAGTGTAAATGAGAAGAGCATCAGGCCAATGATTTTCATCGAGAATGTGACACGTTAACAATGAGGTTAAAGTAATTTGTACTTCAAAGACGAAAATATTTTACTGCCTCTGACCTTTTTCAGTATTTTGTTTTTGCTGGCAATTCCACTTATTCCCCATAGATTTCTAAAAAAAAAAAAAAAAAGGTTAATAAGCAGAAGAGCAGTATCCAATATTAAGCAAAGCAACATAACCAACACTGGAGATTTAGTGTCCAGTCAAACATCTGTGTACCATGCACAGATGTGAACACTGGACAATGTATTCTGTCAGTAAAAAAAAAAACACATTGTGAGCGCAATCCTGAACTGGAGTTAGGCCGGCATAAACTAAGCCAACAAAGTTTGGCCAGCACAAAGGCCACCATAAAGCGTTTTTGGACTACTCTTGGAGTCAGGAAGGATGGCTCACGTCTGTGTGCTGGCCTCTCTGACTCCGAGAGTGGTCCAAACCTACTTTATGGTGTCCCTTGTGCTGGCCAAACTTTGCTGGCTTAGCTTATGCCGGCCTAACTCAGTTTAGGATTGCGCCCTGAGTTGAGTAAAGTGAAGTGTGCAGAACCATCAGCAGACTATGAACAGAACTACTAAATGCAGCGTGTCTGTTGGCCTGCAAAATCAAATCCCTTTTGAAAATGAAAGGTCAGCGCTGCTTCTTGAAGTACTGAAGACCTCTCAGGAGAAGGTTCCATGGCACTGACACTGCAAAAAAGGTTCTGCTCCACACACTTTTGAAACAGTATTTTGATGCAGACTATATAGAATACAATAATACCTTCCAATAAAGTGAGGGATATGTTCCCGGAAAGCAGAATGGTGTCTGAAGCTGAACTATAGGAACTGCCATTAATAAGACAGGAAAAGGCACTGATTTACCAGAACATACTGCTCTTATGGGCCGCAGTAGCTGACAACCTTAGAACGGTGTTGTTCAAACTGTGGGTTGGGATGTTAGGTGGGTTGCAGAAAGCTGGGAGCAGCCCTTACTCTTGTTATATTCCTTTCGTGAGTGTTAACAGTTTGAATTTTCAAGAGAAGGGTTTTTTGAATTTTGTTTTTAGCTCAGTGCTTTTACATCCTATTTTGTCCTAATCTAGCTTTATGTCAGGGATATTTCATGGTTGTACAATAGCTGCAGTCCAAGAATGCCAATTTGCATTTCAGGAGTGTCATTTTATTATGTTAAGCACTTCCTGCTTGATGATGTCACTTCCTGCCACAACATCACTTCCAGATTAATGATATCACTTTCGGTGGGTCCTGACATGAGTGTCATTCTAAAAAGTGGGTCCCGATCTAAAAAGTTTGAATACCACTGACCTAGAACAAAGACTGCTACAATGAAGCAGAGCTAATATAAAGGAAGTGGCATTCCTGGAAGTATTACTGTATTCATATCACAAAATCTGCCCTTCTTGAGTCTGGTGATCTAACAAGTGGTACCTCTTCAGTTCTAAGCATTTTAGAATGGAAGTTTTCTCTAAGCTTTTCCATTTGATTTCAAGACCAAAACCAGGACTTAAACAGCTTCTGTAATCTTGGTGGAGACGGATAGCAATAGGTTGTGTGTCAATTTTCCAGCACCTCACAGTGGCTTTGGATGGCATCAACCATAATAAACATCAACGTCACTGTGTGGATCGGGGTTACTATAGTCATTGCTCACAGTCAATATTATAGGATGGTGTGGTGAGACTATTGCTCTGGGAATGTTCTATGTTTACTTTAAGAGTACAATCCTAAACTGGAGTTAGGCGGGCATAAGCTAAGCCAGCAAAGTTTGGCCAGCACAAGGGCCACCATAAAGTGTAATTGGACTACTCTCGGAGTCAGGGAGGATGGCTCACGTCTGTGTGCTGAACTCCCTGACTCCAAGAGTGGTCCAAACATACTTTACGGTGCCCCTTGTGCTGGCCAAACTTTGCTGGCTTAGCTTATGCCAGCCTAACTCCATTTAGGATTGCATCCTAAATGAGCACAAATGTGACATTGGTGGAAACGAGGAAAATGTCATTTGTGGTGTGTTTAGTTTCATTTCATATTTTCCTCAAATCCTAGTGAAGAGGTAGTTAATTCTCTGAAGAAGTGTCCAGGAGTTTTAGGGAGCAATCCTAACCTGGAGTTCGGCTGGCACAGTTAGGCCAGCAAAATGTGGCCAGCACAAGGGACACTATAAGGTATGTTTGGATCTCTCTCAGAGTCAGAGAGGCCAGCACACAGACGTGCACCATCCTCCCTGACTTGGAGAGTGGTCCAAACGTGCTTTACAGTTTTCCTTGTGCCAGCCAAACTTTGCTGGCCTAACTGTGCCAGCCTAATTGCTGGTTAGGATGGCGCTCTTAGTATGCTGCGTTGTAGCTTGGCCTAAGGGAGCAATCCTAACCTGGACTTAGTCTGGCACAGTTAGGCCAGCCAAGTTTGGCTGGCACAAGGGCCACCACAAAACACATTTGGATGACTCTTGAAGTCAGGGAAGATGGCGCATGTCTGTGTGCTGCCCTTTCTTGAAGAGCAAACATACTTTACACTGTTGCTTGTGCCAGCCAAACTTTGCTGGCCTAACTGTGCCGGACTAAGTCCAGGTTAGGATTGTGCCCTAAATGACATGGGCAATATACCCATGTGGTGAGTGTGGGAAAGGCTGGGTAAACTTGATGCTAGAACAGGTTCAAACAGCAAAGAGTCTTCTAGCATCATAACGACTAACCATTTTATTTCAGCGTAACCATTCCTGGATGACTTCCCACTTCTTCAGATGCATGAAGTAAGATCTTCAATAGGCAGCTATGACTACACACATGGAGATAGAGAAACAGAAAAAAAAATGTTGTAAAAGGTGGGGTCAAGCGGCTGTAGAATGGAGGTGGTAGAGTTACAGACCATGATTATGTGAAGTATAGTGATGATTCACAAGCAAGAGGAGGTTTTTTGTTCTAGACAAGACTGCATTCCTCCTTACGGAGAAGGTTTGTGGGTTAGGAGGAGTGCTCTTGGACCTACCCACCATTAGTCCTGGATGTCCAGGCTGCTTCTGTGATCTAGCTATACTTTCTTTATACCAGCTGCATACGACGATGGTGGCCCCTGTAGGAGGAGCAGCAGCAAAACAGCTACTACTGCATTCTACAGGAGCTGAGCAGCTGTTGGGGCCACTTCAGGAGAAGGGGCCTTACAGCACTTTTGCAACACCAGTGCTGGTGGGAAAGGCTTAGGATTGGGCCCTACGCCTGAGGAGAGAAAGGCAGAGGGACAGGCAAAAAAAAATGGATGATAGGATCTGATAGGATTGGCACACACCCCAGGGTGTGGAGGGGGAACCTCCACATCCCCACCGTCAATTTACCAGAACCTGTGAAGCCTCCTGGAGCTGCTGCTGTGGTTGCCACTCCACTCACCATTGGCGGCAGTGGTCTGGCAGCACATGAAACAAGGTCCTTGCGCTAGTGGAATGCTAATTCCAGCAGCACAAAACCCCAGTAATATTGCGGCCTCATAGAACAATGGAATAGTAACCGATTTCCTTCCCTTTTTTTTAGTTTGGCAAAGACAGAATGAGTAAACTCAACAGGCTATCATGTAAATATAGTAAGGGTTGTATAAACTAGAGGAAAATAATCAGGCTAACTCCTAAAGGGACTATTGTTGTGCAGAGATGAACATCTCTCTGTAACTGATGACAGAGAATGGGAAAGCAACCACAGACAGCGGAAGGTGAGATAAAATATATTCCTCATGTTTGCTTACACTTGGAGAAGTTTAAATAGCTTCATGTTGAAGGCTCTGTGTGTTTGTGTGTGTTTTCCCATGGAACGGAGGCTGATTTAAAACTGTGCACTGTATTGCAGCTCTGAAACATTATCTTCAGCTCAGGTAAACTCTTTGCTAATGGGCCACGAACCACCAGCTTAATTCCCACAAGGGTCGGAGTAGATATTGTATAATCAATATTCAAGTAGAGATGTGCTGGTTCCCAATTTTCTGTTTCTCTGTGTGTGCCTTGTGGAGTTCCAAAACAGATGCAATCAGACTCTGTTGCCTCAGAGAGCTCAACGTATTTGGACTCCAAAGAGAATCAAGGAGAGAGGCACCCAGCTGTATCAAGATGGTTCAAATGAGTGACAAACTGTTCTGCCAAATTCCCTGTTGGGCCTCTACTCCCCAAGGGCCCCAATGCCCACTAGGCTAACTAGTTTCCCCTCCAGAGCGGCCTCAGGGATACGCAAGGGGGGGGGGTTCAGTCACCCACTGGGCCTCCTCTCTTCCAGCAGCTTTGCTTGGGATCCCCAGCTGGCCAGCCTCCTCCAGACTGCCCTCATCACTGGCTTAGCTCCAAACTACCCTAACACCAACAAACCCCACCACCAAACAATAGGCAGGCAGCTTGCCCAAGCCACAACTGCCTCCTCCACTTGGTGGCTCCAGGGGCATGGCAGACATACAACAATTCTCAATGGTTATTCCCCACAATAACCTTACCTTCTCCAGTCTTTCAGCCAGTCCACCCAACAGTCAGTCCCAATCCAGCACCTACCTGGTGCCCTCCTCCAGCACTTTCCCAGGTGGCTTTACTGCAGCTCCTGCCTCCAACTTTATACTGAGGCCAGCCAATCAGTGGGCAGGCTTTAATTCATCAGCCACACCCATCTTCACCTGTGCTAACCTCTCTTCATAGCCGGAGAGCTCATCAGCCTGCAGCTGTATCCCTGCTGCAGGAGTTCTGGGATTAACCCCATAATCCCTGGTTTACCTGGACAAGGGGCTATTGCTGATACTATTCCCTATATCCTGCCTTTTCCAATACACAAATGTAGCATTCTTAAAGAAGGAGCAAGGTTGATTTTGCATCTCGAAAGAGCTAGTTCCCCAGTTCCATCTCTCTTTGCCATGTGGTAATGTCACCAAGGTGCTGCGAGTTAAACCGCTGTTGCTGAATTTGCTGACCAGAAGGTTGGCAGTTCAAGACCGCGTGACGGAGTGAGCTCCCATAGCTTGCCCCAGCTCCTGCCAACCTAGCAGTTCAAAAACACGTAAAAATGTGAGTAGATAAATAGGTGCCACTTCGGTGGGAAGGTGGTCCATGTGCCTTGGTGTATAGTCGTGCCAGCCACATGACCACGGAAGCTTGTCCTTGGACAAACGCCAGCTCTACAGGCTTTGAAACGGAGATGAGCACTGCGCCCTACACTTGGTCACGACTAGACCATTTGGTTGTGGGGAAACCTTTACCTTTACCTTTAATGTCACCAAGAAACACAGCCTACTATAAGAAGAGGCAGGGCTATGTAGTTGGGTCAAGTAGCACAGGACATTTCCAGTGTACCAAGGCAGCCTCTTAGCCATCCTGGCTAAAAGCAAACCTGCTTAGTTTCAGCAAAGACACTAACTATACAATCTCAGCCCTGACCAGTGAAGAAGGTGCAGGGCTGCTGGCAAAGCACCCACTGTATCCTGTGCACTGGTTGGGGACCAGGTCAACGAGGAGACATAAGAAATGAAAAGCTGTACTTATCTTCCTGGCTGCCACATTGTCCCCAGTGTGACTCTTCAGAACTACACCAGGTCTTCTGCTGATGTCTCTCTGAGGACCCTGCCAGGGGCACGTCAGGCCCAGGTGAGGGGGTTGGATACAGTGGACACTAGTGCTGCCACTGGCTGCCCCAGTCCCACCACAATCCCTAATCCTTTCTGGCCTCTCTACTGCCAGGTCCAACCTCCTGCATCATATCTCTTACCTCCGTCACTCCTTGGCTTAGTCTTCTTGGCACTGAGGCCCAGCACTGATTGGCACCGCTCCAACACCAATGTTCCCACCTCCCCATGCTTTATGGCATGTTCACAACACCCAGATCCGGTGGTACATGCCTACTGCTGGCGCTACGAGATGTAAGATCATGCCCCACGTCCCACTGAAGATAATGGGACCTATTTCTGACCATCTTAGACAAGCGTCAGATTGTGCTCCGAATCGAGTACCACTAGACCACGCTCTAACTAGCTATGATTTTGTTCCATAGTCCTCCCACTATGGCTTCTTAACTAGAAATTCATCTGTAGAATTTGGAAACTAGAGTGCAGGGCTGAAAGGATTGTGATTGGGAACAGCTTCCCTTTACACCGAGCCCCACAATTATGACCTCTGCTATTTTCTATGGGTATGAGTGGTGTCATGTCAACTTGTGACAGGGGGCTGCTCTAGCCACTGCTCGAAAGAAGCACTTGGAAAGTACTTTGAGAGAAGCTTTAGTTGACCGAGGGTGAATGAGACAATAGAGCATGATAGCTCTCAAAAGATTTCGGCGCAGATTATATTGTAAAACTAGAAGACAGGTCTGGAGTCATCGGGGAAGGCTTTGCCAGGAGCAAAGTGTAGTTATTTATAGTCAAGGAAGAGTATTCTTTCTATGTCTTTGTTCCTTTCATTTCCCCCAGATTTTTCCTCATCCCAGCCAGAATTTCTTTGGTGTACACGCTCAATTAGAAAAGCAACATGGGTATTTCCGCTATTGCTTTGTAAGGTGCAGTATGTTTTGTAAGGTGAAGGTACCATAGTGTGGTGTACTATACTTTCAGTCATGGCACATTACTATAGAAAACTTGTCCCAGTCCAATCTTATACTTACAGTGCATCCTCATTCCTGGTCCTCCACTGGTGCTGACTGCCATAAAGCCGTCTGCGCCAGTCGCAAAAGGTGCTCCATCAACATGCTAGTCAGTGGATTGCCAGGAGCACCAGTGAGGAGGCCTGGGCTTTCCCACCCACTCCAGTGCTTCTCTCGTGCTTGGACAATTGCCAATGAACGTAAGTCAGCAGGAGAGGTGGGAGGGGTAGGAGGAGGCAGAACAGGGGTGGGGAGGGGACAGAATGGGAGAGGGTGACAATGGGGCAGGGGATAGGGCCCAGGAGGGGTTGGAATCGGCAGTACTGCCACCACCAATGTGCCAAATCCTGTGGCAGGGGGTCCAAATCCCGTGGCAGGGGGTCCACAGAGGTCCCAGTCTGTCACAGCCCAATCTTACAGTGCAACCTCCAGCACCAGCTATTTATCAAGCCTGAGTAGACCCCTGCACCAAGATGGCTTCCCCCCAGTAAGGAATCAAATGGGCCCAATCCTATCCCTGTTTCTGGTGCTGATGCAGCTGCAATGCAACCCCAAGGTAAGTGAGTAAGGGCGCAAAACTGAGTTAGGCCGGCATAAGCTAAGCCAGTAAAGTTTGGCCAGCACAAGAGACACCGTAAAGTATGTTTTGGACCAATACACAGATGTGCACCATCTCCCTGACTCCCAGAGTAGTCCAAACATGCTTTATGGTGGCCCTTGTGCTGGCCAAACTTTGCTGGCTTAGTTTATGCCATCCTAACTCCAATTTAGGATTGCGCTCTCAACGTTCCCTTACCTTAAGGAGACCTCCTTGACTTCTTCCACCACAGAATGCAGCACACACACCATTGGGATGGCTACATTAGGGCTGGACAATTGGACAGGATTTGGCCCCAAAGTCTCCTTCCCCAGAGGAGACCTCTGAAACTTTTCCCAGTGGAATGCACCATTTAGGTCACCATTTTGGCACTGCAGCATGGGCAGGTGTAGTGGTTATTCAATAGGATAGGACTGTGTTAGTCATATTTTAACATTCCTTATTTGAACAGAAAATTTTAACCCACATTATTTTTTTCATTTGATATGCAAGGCACATCTGTTTGTGTGGCTGTGTCTGAGGGTCTTGATTTCAGAGGGATTTAAGCATCCTGGCCTGCATTTGGGATTGCCGCCTCAGTGATAATGTACAGAACTCAACACTTCACCGTTCCAAACCTAAAGCACTAAAAGCTGACAGTCCTTAACATTTCCCAGAGCTGCCTACTGTTAAACTTTTACTTTGAAATTAAAAAAAATAAATTGAATCTGAATAAAGATTAGTGAAGTCAAAACTTATTAGAACAACATTATTAACATCTGTGGAGGCAGTTCTTAAAAATAGAAGCTACATTGGGAAATATTTTCCAATTGAACACACTTCTCCTGGAATTAGTATTCTGGCAGCGGATGATATTTTCCAGCAATTGGGAAAGGCACTCCAGGAGTGTGAACGGACCTCATGTGTAGTGGCAGTGAAGAGGAACCCCAGCAAGGCTGGTAAGTCAGTGGGATGGGCAGAACGGGGTGAGGTGAGAGGAGTGGGGACATCAGGGTCGGGTCGGGGATGTAACAGAGGCAAGAAGAAGTGGTACCCAGCGTGGGCAACTTGTGCTGGATGCTGTCCCTTCTGGAGCCAGCCAACATCCTCCTTATTTCCTTGGACTTGTGCCAGCAAAACGGCTGGTGGAAATCTGAGGAGATCCATTGGAAATCGTGGGACTTATTAAGGGGTTAGGGAAAATGTTTTCCCTTTTCTCTCCTAAGCCTCCCAATCTCCCCCCCCCCCGCCATCACAGCATGCAGTGCAGCCTGTTTTGGCACAGCTGCATGCTATGGAAAAGGATAGGAGTGGGCTGTAAGACTGAGGCCGCAATACATACTTTCTTGGGAGTAAGTCCTATTGAACACAATGAGACTTATTTCTGAATAGACATGCATAGGATTGCACTGTGAGAGAGTGCCTGTCTGTTAACCCCTTCTTCAATTTCCTTAAGTCTTCTTCACTAATCTTTTCCTTGCATTCCCTTTTTCAGTTCATTGCTTATATCCTTGTCCTAGCCACCATGCCTTTGGGCACCTCTTGACTTAGCTTTCCTGTCTACCTGGATAATGTCCCAATTCTCAGTGGTTGACCTACCCAAGTCTCCATACTGGTGTAGGCCTGATAATTGCCGCCCCCTCCACTGGCTCCCTGCCCCCTGCACCACCCCCACCATGTCCCCAGCATCCAGAATCGCAGGGGCGGGTGGGAGGTTAAGCAATGCTCATCACAGCAGCACCACATGCCTCCGTACCACCACCCTCCACCAGCACACCACCCAGGAGCAAGTGATCCCTCCAACAAATAGGCTGGATTGTCACTGCCCAATATCAACCTTTCCCACAAAGCCATGCCTCTTTTTGGGGGACTCTATATGAGGTTCAATCCCAGACGGAACACTTCTTCTTGCCATACCAAAACTGGACTGCAAACATTTCAGTGCCTTGTTCTGCGAGCACTTGGCATGGTTTGGCATGTTCTGTGCGATCACAGCCTCTCGGGTAATTGGTGTTCAGTGTATCTCAAGCACAAGCTCTATTTCAGTGCAATGTGAGTTAGAACCTCTTGGCCTGCCCGCCCCTGCCCAGAACCGCTCTTGAACCAGCCGAGTTCAGGGATACACTGCTCCCCCAGCCGTGGAGCGGCAATTTTCTGCCAACTCCATGTTTACCTTGGTGGCATGGGAAATGCCCCAAAATCAGCCCTCCAAATGGAAGGCTGCACATCCGCAGAGGAGGAGGTGACAGCACAAGCGTGGGAGGTGACAGCACAGGGCCCCCCCCCAGCTACACTACAGTTTCTTTCTCTCTTCTCCCTGCCATACCTTCATGGGACTGCTGCTGCTCAAATAGCCATAATAGAGCTGCATCTATTTGTATATTTTAAACGTATTTCACATATATGTGGCAGCATACGAGAATGAGACGTCACAGGGCCGAGTAGCAAAGAATGCAAGATCAAGTTCTGATCAATTCAGGGTGTTTTTTTTCCCCTCCCGTTGTTTTGAATGGGTGCCACGATTTCCATTCTGCAAAGAGGAACACAAATTGATTTGGCAAAATATAATCATATGCACGCATGGGTCTGTCTTCTGTGGAAGCTTTTCCTCCTCCACACGTGCACTTGGAAGAAAATCCCACTGAGTTCAAGACAAGTATGCATAGAATTGAAGCCCCGGAGTAATAACGAAACTAACTATTAAACTTTTTAAAGCTGTCATTTCATCGGCTTTTGTGATGACAGTAAAAAGAACTGTGGAGTCTGATTCTATGCATGTTTACTCAAGAAAACTCCTACTGAGTTCAACTGCACTTACTCCCAAGGAAGCATGCATCAGCCTAAAGCCTTCGAGACCCCACTTTTCACGTTTTCCTATAATTATCACTTCAACTTTTCTTACAGCATTTTTTATGTCTTCTGAAACCTCAGCATGTTATTTTACCAGTAATCAATGCTAGAAATAATAAGGTACCTAAAAATAAAATGTAACACTTATTTCCTTTAACAATTTCTCTTAAAAAAAAAACCACTAATGTTCTTTCTTTATCACATGGACAATAACCCTCAACCGTTATTGAGGAAAGTCTGATCATGAGTTCACTGCAGTTTCTGGATAATATCTATTTAAATAATCCATATAGCATTTTTCAGTGTATATTACCAGCATGCTCTTTAAGGTACTCCTTTTAGAGAATACTTGAATACTGCTTTTAGAGAATACTTGGAAGTGAATGATAGAAGGTGAACAAGCAGCCACCAAACCCTGGATGTCAAGTAAGCCTCAGTGGTGCCAATCTGATGTGCCAAAATACTAGGCGTATCGGCATTGGCTGTGTAAATGAGGACTCAGTCCAAACTGTCCAGCACTGACATCATTGTGCCAATGGGGCAGGTGCCGCATCCTACATTTGGGAGGCAGTCACAGAGGCCTCCTTACGGTAAGGGAATGTTTGCTCCTTTCTCTCAGAGCTGCATTGCCCTTACTCAAGCGCTAGAAAGTTGGTTAGGCTTGCGCCCTGAATCACTGCCTGTACCTCCGGATTTATCCACTTTTTTCCAATCTGCACTTATTTTTCCATAGTAATTCTTTTCCCACCGGAATGAAAGCTTACCCTGCTCCACTTCCTTCCCATTTCTCCTGAACCTACAGTAAGTCTGCATGGAATCACATACACAATCCGCCTAAGATAGCTAATTATTTCACTTTTAGCTCCCACACAGTCCTATTTCTTGATCTCAGTTCACCACAGGGGCGTCGCACCCATAGGGCACGGTATAACGCCTGCTATGGGTGCTGGTGAGGGAGCTGGGTGCACCACAAAAGGAAGCATTGTGGAGGTAAGTCACCCACCCTTGCCCCTGTTATGCTCCAAAATGGAGCGATTCCGGAAGCAGTGGGCATGACGTCTTTCGTCACACACACACACACACACACACACACACACACACACACACACACAC
>JAJKFI010000012.1:258597-278268 GCA_029204185.1 Lerista edwardsae
CTATCTATCTATCTATCTATCTATCTATCTATCTATCTATCTATCTACCTATCTACCTATCTATCTATCTATCTATCTATCTTCTAAGATAAATTTTAAATGAATGAAAAGAAACCAAATGTGGGGTGTAATAAAGAAATCAAATAGAATCCTGAAACAATCCAAAATCTGATATATGCCCTACTTGTACACCGCCTGGATACGGAACACCATTAAATCATACTTGTATGTTTTCTACATCTTAAATCTTTCAGAAATATTAACCTTAATCTGCAATATGGGCCCCACTGTTATTTTTTTTTTCATGTTCACAGCCATCTTTCTTTTGCACTGTGTTTTCCTCCATCTGTCTGATTCTCCTATGTTCTCCTCTCCAAATCTATCCCTTTTTAAACTTGATGCAAAGGTGCATTCATGTGACCTGTGTTAAATCAAGACATGGAGTTGTGAACTCCATTGCACCCTCTGAAGCCCAACAATACAGACCACAATAAATGAGTGGTAATCATTGATTGATTGTTCACACCTGCCAAGCAGCATGCTGAAAGTAGTGATATCATCATGTTATGAATCTTTAGATTTAATAACTCAAAATAAATGTCTGTGCCAAAATATAATGTTTTTTCCCCTCTTAATAGCATTCATTTTCTATTCAACATGCTGAAAATGTTGCTTAATAAATAACCAATATGCTAGTACAACTTTTGCCCCATCTCTCAGTACTGAAATTACTCAAAACTGATATATTGTAGCTTGTGTTTTTTTGGGGGGTGGGGAGGGGTGGGGAAATGGAGAAATATTACACTATTAATATGATTAACAGATTATCTTCTAGCCTCCCGGGCATTTACCTATAAAAGAATGAAACAGTATTTGTATTAGGCATAGAATTTAATTTGGCATAATATTAGGCATAAAATATGTTCATACTTCCTCTAGACTATTCCTAATGCAGCTCAAAACAAATGTGTATATGTACTAATTTAATCATTCCAGGTTGGACTTGCAACTGGTATGAACATCATAAAAGGCTGACAATGGACCGAATAATGGCAATGGATGGAATAAAACAAGAAGTTTTGGCTATTGTAAGATTCACTATATATTGTAAGATTCACTATATATATTCACTATACGTAAGATTCACTATTTTTAGATTCACTGGAAGATAGCTATTGCTCCATCTTGATCTTAGCTTTTTTGTTTCATCTTTGTATTTTTTTTCCCCCAAAGAAAAAGAGACCATGACCATGATATCATGATAGTATTTGGCTTATCCAATTCTGCGGTTGACTTTCCATCAGAACATAAGAGTGGTGATAAAACGTTTGGGGGAAAGATCTTGGATCACACGTTGTAAATGACCCAGCTTTTTAATCTTGGTTTATTTAACAATGACATATTAGTATCTGACACACAGTTCATGGTTCATCCAATATTAATTTTCATCTAGTTTGGTACTGTAGTGACACTCAGAATAAGAAAACTTTGGTTTCTACTGCTTAGCAAAGACACTTTAGAAAAGCCAAATCTTGAATTGTAGTTGAGAGGGCTCCAGTGAGTCCTACTGGCTTTGTGTTCTTCTCCCAGTCCTGTTTTTTGGTTCCCAAAATCAATATTTGATCAATCAATATTTGACTGATCCAATCAGTGAAACCTTTCTATCAGAGAACCAGTACTGGGGTCTAAAACTGGTACACTCTTCTACAAGGTTCTGCCTAAGCCCCTGATCTGTCAAATTCACTAACGTTCCACTCCTGGGCCATTGGCTTCTGTCTTGGATCAGCCCTCCAACGGCTGTGTCCCATGGCCCAGCCCATTGCCTGCCATTGTTTTTAATCAAACGTTGGCAACCCTACTCTACTCCTTTTTACTTCAAGGGTTTTACTTCAAGGGTCTGCCATTCCTAGTGAAGGGAAGAAACTTCTTCAATGTTCTCTACGTTACACCACATTTGCTTCTGCAAATCATTCACAGGCCTGGGGAGGCCAGTGGAATGGGTTGCCGGCCCAGAGCAACCCAAAGAAAACTCTCTGGCACCACTAGGGCCAGAGCGTCATGGCCCACCGTGAACAACGAGGTAGGATAAGGTAGGTCATAGCACTGTTACAATTGGAACCACTGACCTAACCTATGTTGCCAGAGCCTGAAGCCTCTGTGTGGAGGAACAATTTCAGTTATTCCTTCCAGCCTTTGAAATACCACCTGCCATCTTGTTCACACCATCCAACAACAGGAGCAAATTATCACAGCTGCAAGGAGGTAAGAGTGCCAAGAATGAGGCAGCACTCATGCAAGGTAACTTTGGATACAACCCTAAATTTTGTGCAAGCTTCTTCCCAACATATATACAAGCCAATGGGTGTATTTCTGATTATTCCTTGTAATATGTTTAACTGGAACACATCACATGTCCAGTGTCCACATGTTGGGTTTTCTTCCTTGTGCAGAGGAGGTTCACTATTGGTTCATTATTAGATAATCAGAGCTCCATATCAACAATGCATTCCAGTCATACAATTCATTCCAATCATTCAATGGATGTCTGATTGCAGGATTTGGGATGTATTTTGTGTATGTTTCTTGTTCTGTTGAATATTATTGCCAGCCAGAAGCTATCTGGGCAATCTCTCTCTCTCTTTCTCTCCCTCCCTCCCCCCCCCCCAACTGCTGTGAGGACATAAAGGATGAGAAGATGGCTCTTTCTCATGATATTAAAACAATTCTTAAGAATTATTAGTAATTAATGCATATTAAGAGAATTATTAACACCCACAGTGCAATGGCCGAAGAATTTCATTTAGGGATAATTACACTCTAGCCATTAGTTCTTTATTATGTGCTTGCTTGGGTTACTTTACTTCCGTTTCACCCACAAACATAATGGATGCTTGGCCTGAACCTTTTTTAAAAAAAGAGAGAGAGAAAAGAGGGAGAAAATAAAGAGATGGATCAGAGATTACAACAAGCTTCTAATGTCAAATGGGCAGGCAGGCAATCTAGATAGATGTCAGTTGGCACTAAGTGACAGTAAGCTGCCTTATGCAGTTCCCTGAATGATGGATGACAAATCTTATTGTTATACAGATGCTTAACTCACTGATGTGCATTATAATTTTGAAGATGCCAGCTGATTTGCAGATTAGTATGCTATACAGCTAGAAATATGGTGCAGGGAATAGGGAGCTAGAATTGGTTTATTTTTCCTCTTGTTTGTTGCCTGACAGCTTTAACTCTGAAACCCGTTCATTATGACAAAGTGAATTTATAGAGGTCTGGCCTGTGGCTTTTTTTCCTGTACAAGGGGAAGGCTTCTATACAACTGATTTGCATGTTAGATATGCTGATCACTTGGACTGAAATGGCTTTAGTAAGAAGGGAGGGGGAATCGGAGATAGAATCCTAGAGCTATTAAGGTCAATGGAAAGTCCTTCAGAGCCAAAATTTAATCCCAACAGCAGACGATAGTGTGGCAGCGTTAACTGAGGCTGGGAGGCAGGCCTGGGCGATGTGATACGAGAATTATTGTTCCCTCATGCGTGCCAGAATATGTATATACCTTCATGTGTTCTGATATTCCCAGTTCACCTTGATTTGGGGCTTCGAAGCAGTCTATAATGGGGATAAATTCCCAAACAATGTGGGAAAGAACATCTGCTGAGGGGTTTATGTAATTTTCCAGTCAATTAGTTCTGTCAGGAAGATAAAGTATTTCATTCCTTTGAACAGGCCAATAGTATCGTTTAAGGGAGTGAAAAAAAGCCCTAAGATGGTAGAAATGCAGCCGAAAACAGAGTTGTGTGGTAATGTATCCGGGTTGTGCTTTGCTGTGTGGGGTATGTGTGTACAAGTGCATTTTTGAACCTTATAAACAGCTTCCTGTGTTTCATTCTCCTCTATTTATTCCTACTTTACCTGGTACCTTTGATATGCAGAAACCTGAATAGGATAGTACATCATTTCCACAAAGAATTCTGTTTTGAATAGCACAATCACAGCACAGTCCTATGCATTTCTACTTAGAAAAAAGAGTGCAATCTGAATCTGGAGTTAGGCCAGCAAAGTTTGGCTGGCACAAGGGACACTCTAAAGTATGTTTGGACCACTCTTGGAGTCAGGGAAGATGGCACACACCTGTGTGCTGGCCTCTCTGACTACAAGAGTGGTCCAGTGTGCTTAGGACTGTAGCCTCAAAGTAGTAGTAGTAGTAGTAGTAGTAGTAGTAGTAGTAGTAGTAGTAGATGATAGGTCAAGTTTCTCCTGGTCTTCTTCTTCATTACTACTATGACAATGACGATGAGGTTGCACTCCTATGCACATTTTCCTGGGAGAAATTTTTTATTATTGGTGTTATTGTTTGTGCAACTTATGCATGTTCTCTTGGCCCAACTAGCACAGTAAAACCATACAGCAACAGTCCACAAGAGCATGCCACAAAGCCAGGGGGTGCTGGTGCTTTCTCTTCCTTTCCCTCACAGCAGATTTGAGTATGGCCATTAAATGAATAAAACTGAAAGGCTTCTAATGCATTATAGGCTTTCAGTCCAGTACACTTAGGGGCTCCCCAAACATTGCGATATGATTTATAAACTGCATTGAAAGGTTTCTCCTGCACAGTGCTGGTTCTTATCATTGGTCTCCTTATTCATATTTCCTGTGCAGGAAATAGCTGTGTATCCAGGAGGAGAAATATTAAATAATATCAAATGCTAAGTCCTTTCATGCCTTTTAATGTTAATTTATCATCCTTTATCTGGTCTTTCTTTGATTTGTGCCTTATTTTTTTTTTTTTGCCTATGCAATGATAACGGAAAAGGGCAATTTTGAAACTGGATATTAAAAGCAGACCGTAGGGATACAAACAACTGGCCCATCAGACACATCTCATTTTACATGGTAAAGTGCAATGTGTTATCTGTTCATTTCCAGTAAACCATACAGTGCTGGGAGGAGCAAGAGGTGAATGAGAGTTGTCTGGGCTTGGGTGCAAGTTCGCTGAGACAGACACCCTCTTGAATGTGAATTTGATCTAGGCTGAGTTTCCAGTGCAGAAATGTAACAGATGAACTTTTTCCATTGCGGCAAAACGGATGGGCTCTCCTGAAAAGCTTACAGCAGGGAAAGTCAGAAAGTTGACAACATAGGTCAGGACGTTTGGCATGAACACTCTACCTTGTGAGGAGCATAATCGGACCAAATGTCAAAAAAGCTCATACCACAACTTTAACGTTTTGCTCTGCACTAGATGCCAAATACGGTATATTCTTCTGGTACTTCAAATTTTGCTAAAAATTCATCAATATTGCAATTGTGTCCTCCTCCACCTCCATTCCTGTATGCATTTTGAGGCTTTTCAATCAGCGTCTAACTAAGGGGGCCAAATTGCAAACTTTGTCTGTTAGGTGACCACAAGCTGCTGTAATGGACACAAGTTCCCAAAACAAAAATTGCAGTCAGTGAGTAAACTGCAATACAGGCATGCCCCAGTATCCACTGATTTGGTATCCACGGTTTCAGGTATCCACAGATACCATGGATACTGGGGCCACCTATTAAAAAAGATAGGGGAACAGTAAACAAACCTCTTGTTTTTCACCTTGTTGATGTTTCCCTATCTTTTAAAAGGTGTTCCCAGTATCCATTGTTTCAGATACCCACAGGGGAATCCAGAACAGAACCCCAGAAGATACCGGGGCATGCCTATCCTGTTTTTATTGATAGGTGGGGAAGGGGAGTCTCTCTCTCTCTCTCTCTCTCTCTCTCTCTCTCTCTCTCTCTCTCTCTCTCTCTCTCTCTCTCTCTCTCTCTGTGTGTGTGTGTGTGTGTGTGTGTGTGTGTGTGTTTGTATGTGATGATCTGCAGTAAGTCTGTGTGTGTGAGGGGGTATACACAGCATGTTACTGCATGTGTTGTGCATAGCATCGTGCATGTGTTGTGTTTCTGTGTGTTTCTGTATGATGCACAATGTGTTTTCAGACAATGTTATGGTGTGAGCTTGTGTGTAACATATGCCCCATATGCTGCAACACAACTATATTATATGTGAGTGGCATGTTATAGTACCTGTTTGTGTGTGGCATATTCTGGCACAGATGTGGCATCCAGAGTGGTGCAAGTGGCATTACAGAACCCATTTGTGTGTGATATGCTGGTGGTATACTATATGGCGATGGCATGTGCCGGACATGTTGCAGTGCCTGATTGTGTGTGAAAGTTTGCCTTGCAGGCCAGTTTGTCTTGAGGCACCCATTTGTATGTGATGTATCATGGCAACCATTTCCATGAAGTGTCATGATGGTGTGTATTTCCATGCGGCATTAATGCAACATACAGCGGCAGCATGTGTTTATTTGCCTAAGGTACTGTATGTTGTGAGGCCTGTTTGCATGTGTTGTGTTGTAGCATGCAGCATCTTCCAACATGGGGGTGAGTATTCTGGCATGCATGAAGCATTTTGCAGTGAATGTTTGTATGTGATATATGCATAGTTTGTGTGACAGAATTTGGTGGTGGTCTGGCTGAAAACCTCCCATCGTATGAGGCCATGGTGAATGCCAGATCTTATCCCCCTCTTTGAAAACCTTCCTACCCCTTTTCCCACCCTCTACATATGCCACCAAATAGATGGCATATGTTCAAGTATTGTAAGTCACCTTGAGCTTTCGGAAAGGTGTATACATTTTTTAAATAAATACATAAATATTCGAGGAGACATATAGGTGGCCTGAAGGTTGATGTGGAGGTCAGCAAAAAAACATTTTAACTTACTTCCTGATTGCCTTCAGGTTGTCCGCTCCCCCTCTCCCCAGCATGTGCCTTTTTGGAATGGCTGCCAAAAAGATGGCAGGGAAAGGATTGGATTTTCGGTTACAGCCTGTCTGTGCAGCCGCGTTTCCAAATACATTCAACGCATTTTGTGGACTTCTTGCTCATATCCATCTTAAGTTATTTTAGGAATATAACACCTACACCATCATTCAATATCTGTATGTTTTATGTAGGAAAATTATTGATATCACAATTCAGAGTTATTGCACTTTTGCGCTGCTAATGAGCTTTAGAAGCCAATTAACATCATTTGTTTCATGGGTCTCTGTAGTGAAATGCATTATGACAAATTAAGATCTATGTTCAAAGCCAAGGGTGGGAACTGAAAAGAGCTCTGCAGAATATGGTCAAGGGGCAATACCATATGCAAACAGATTTTCTTTCCGTTACAGTCATTTAAGTTTCAAAATCCTGTGCTCCAGTTATTCAACAGGTTCATGTAGGTCTATGGTTTTTTTAAAAAAACAAAAACAAAAACAAAAGTTTGCTTCAGTTCAACAGAAAATGAAAAAAATGAAGTCATGCAGCTTATAGAAATTGCTTACTTTTTACATGAAGTCTAAAACATACAATCTAGACCACAGCATTTTAATGTCATGAATAATGACATTAAAAGGGCTTTTGGCCCAGTCCTTTCCTGAGCTGGTCTTCAGGGCTGCTGACACAACTCCTGAGGCCACCTGGCTGCCTGGGGACAAGGCCACCTGAGAAAATTAGGTAAAGAACAATTTTATTTACCTCTTTGGCCATTGCCTTGTCCCCCTATGGGCTGCTGCAGTGGCTGTGATCCTGCAAACACTTACAACCTATAGGCTTCAGCTACTCAAAGCCATGGGTTGTGTTTGCATGATCACAGCAGTGGGATACTTTTCAAAGATCTCTGGTTAGCCAGTTCTGCCTCACCAGACACACCCTCACCAGTGATGTCATTCAGGGGGAACGGACCAGAACGGGCGTTCCGGATCCTAATGGGCTCTGTGGCTGGTTCCGGGTTCCCGACAAGTGCCAATCAAAAGTGAGTTCCTGTTCCTAAATCATTTGAATGACACCACTGACCCTCACTGCACATTGCTGGCTGAGATCCAACCCAACCTGATCCACTCCAGCAGCAAAGCCATGGAGGTAGTCAATCTGAGGGGCATTGTCAATGACTTGTGGCCTTCTGGGACTTGCACTGGCAACAACATTTTGCAGACTGGTGGAGGGACTGCCGCAATGGTGTACTACAGGTGATGCCAGCAGACCTCAGCCTACTCCAATGTATTGTGCAGAGGGGATTGGGCTATTAGAGTATGAGAAAATTAGCCTTACTTCTAGTCCTCTTGCCTTTATTTGAACCCTTCACCTATTTACCTTAAACTGATTCACCCTACTAGAAAATAAGTCCAGGGTCCATTAGCTAGTAAATGGAGAATCACAGGTCAACAATAAACCTGATTGATGATCAAAGCAAAGAAAGCAAATGTTACCTTTTAGTTAATGAATTTTAGGAATACCACAATTTATTTGCCACAGTTCTGGAGGCAGGGCTGCTCTGTCTCTTCTACACATAAGGTGGGGAATTTGAGGACTCCCCAGTGGTGCTTGATGCAAGGAAATGAGTATTAGGCAATTGTTACCTCGCTATGTCTTTCCATTTGGTTCAGTATGTCTTGAACCATCTTTGGCCTCAAAGGCCTTCCAGCTTAGATGTGGCGGTGCAAGTCAGCTGCCTTGACCCCTTTGGATGTTGGCACTGAGATGGTCCTCAGCTTTGAGAAAGGGTACCTGACTTTCAAAGAAGGGAGTTGCTCTCTGACTTCTCCAGGTACAGGTCCTGCATTAAAGGGGGAAGGTGTTTGAGAAGTTAGTACCTGCTGCTGGGTGGTTGTTTTTTAGAGTAGCTTGTTGATTGCCATTTATAACCATGGCCCAGTCACAACCCATAAATCTGGTGTTATGTGTCCATTGGTGGATATCAGGGCAAATAATTTTGGAATATTGCTGAGACATGTTTTTACTTTTTTCACTTTTGTAGGGGAAAAAAAACATATTTAAAAGAAGATTGTTCTCCCTTAGTGGTTGACACGCTGCATTTGGCTTCTGAGGGTGACCCCTCACCTCCCCCTTTCGCTCAGGGAACAGCTACGGTAACATCGTATTATGACAATGTCTTTAACAATGCTACACATTGAATATGTTGAATAAGGGGCTACACATTGAATATTTATTTATTTATTTTATTTATTTTATTTATACCCCCGCCTTTCTGCCCCATGGCACCCAAGGCAGCTTACAATATTTAAAATACAATAAAAACACAGTATTTGACAGTTAAAAACAATAGTTAAAAACAATAATTGAAATAATTAAAATTTAAACAGCCAGCCCCTTGGATCCTAAAAAAGAATATAAAAACCAGCCAGGCTGTCAACAATTAAAAGCTTGTTGGAATAAAAAAGTCTTCAGCCCCCGCCGGAATATTGCAAAAGAGGGAGCAGTTCTTAGTTCTAAGGGGAGGGTATATTATATGTCATGTAACTTATCCTATGCACATTTACTCAGAAGTACGTCCCACTATATTCAGTTGGGCTTACTCACAGGAAAGTATGCATCAGATTGCAGCCTTTGGCTGTGAATCTATGCCCACTTACTTTGGAGTCAGCTCCATTGAACTAAATGGACTTGCTTCTGAGTAGACATGCATAGACTTCTGCTTCTTGAAATTGTAATGTGTGTTAGATTCCCATGCTATAAAACATGTACACTATTGGTTACATCTACAGAAAGTAAACTGCTGGTATAAGTACTTTGTTGAGCTCTTGGAATAAATCAATTGTCAAAGTTATATCTTGACCTGAAAGCTAGGGAACAGCAAGATACATATTCTTCACAGTAACCTTCACACCTGTCAGTTTCAAGAGTAGCTTATACCCATTCTAAAAAAATTGGTGTGTTGAAGTAATATTAATGGGAAATATAAAGTGCAACATATACCAATGTTATATAATATGTTATGTGTTATATGATAATGAAATGATAATGATGTGCTTGTTTCTGATAACACTGGTAAGCACATCATATACTCTGGCTCAGGTGATTTCCACATGATATAATTTACGAAAGGACTGTCAATTAGCAGCCATGCCGAAATAGCACCATTTCCCGCTACTAAGGCTACCCTTGCATACACATGAAGCCAAGTGGAATCTGCTTCCCCATGGTGCTCTCCCATGCAACTTTATGTGAAGGGAACAAGGTTACATTTAAACCAACTCTGAACCGCTAATATAAATATATACCAGGGGTACACAATCCAGGACATAATATAGACAGCCAGTGGAAGGTGGAGCTCATTTAAGTAAGGTGGCAATCCTATCTGCACTTATATGGGAGTAAGCCCCATTGATATAAAGGTACTCATCTCTGAGTAGACAGCCATAGGTTTGAGCTGTTAGTCTCTTCCTCTGCAGCTGATTGGCCAAGTGACCAGAAAGCCATCTGATGGTGCCATGGGCCAATGCTATGTCTCATCTCAATTCGGAGGCTATACTAGGCATGACTCTGTTCCCCTCCAGAATTATGTTGAAGCCAAAGAGAAGGAGCTGCTTAGCCAAAATCAGTGTTCCACAAACTGTGGGTCAGGACCCACTTGGTGGGTCACAACCTGATGTCAGGTGGGTCACAGAGCCACCATATTGGAAGCTGCAGACCTTAATCTTGCTATAGTTCTTTTGTGAGTGTTGACAGTCTGAATTTTGTTTTTTAAAATTTTGTTCTTAGTTCAATGTTTTTATTGATTTTGTCTTAATCTTGCTATTCTGTTAGGAATGTTTCCTAGTTGTGCAATTGCTACAGTCCAAGAATGTTTGCATTCCAGGAATGTCATTTGATTATGTCACAATGATAGCACTTCCTGCTTGATGATGTCACTTCCAGCCATGACATCACTTCAAGGTTAATGATATCACTTTTGGTGGGTTCCACCACAAGTGTCATTCTAAAAGGTGGGTCCTGGTGCTAACATGTTTGAGAACCACTGGCCTAAACAGTTGAAAGAATACCTTTCTCCAAGTATCTTGTCTTGTTTGACTTATCAGGATCTTCAGAGTGAGTAATACCTCGCCTTGTTAGTTTGTAATCCTGCTTTTTCATACTGGCACTAGCATAAGTTTCAGGACTTTGTTTATTATACCGCTATTTATCTAAATGAGTAATTCTGTGCTGTATGACTTCCTAATGCCTTATCAAAAAGTCAATATGGATGTAATGAGACAAAATGAAACAAAGAATTGGCAATAAATATCTCATCCAGCAGTTGAATACGGCAATACAACTGATTAAAGGAACTTTAGAGATGCAAATAACCAAAAAGGAAAAGAAAAAAAAAACTATGACTGCCATTATAATGTATAACATAGGCTAAAATGTTAACCATAGGAGTTGAAAATCTTTCTCATAAACACTCGTGCCAGTGGAACTTGAGGTGATCCTTCCAGCTCCTTCAGAGGTCAGAGTGCCTTGCAAAATTCCACCACTACCACCTCGTTCCATTTTCTAAATCTCAAGGACTTAAAACAAAACTTAACTTGAAGCATCTGATTCCTGCTACAGAGACCCCCAGGGACCTTCTCCACTGTGGAAATCGATCTTCAGGCCCCACAAAGCATCTTTCCTCACTCGTGATTGGCCTGGGACCAATCCTTACATCCATAAAAGAAAAACCACACAGTACACATTGCTCCTGCAGCAGAGAAGGCCGAACAGTAGCTTGGGGAGATAGGGGAAGCAAGCATGCCAGGACAGTGTCCTTATTAAAACTGCATCTAGCTTGGCACTCAGGCCAACATGGGTAGTTATCGAGACTTTTCTCATTTATCCCAGAGTAGCCAAGTAAGTTATGACAGGAATGACCCAGATTGACCTTCAAGTTCTATCCCAGCTATGCAGAGAAGGTGAGAGGTAGAATCCTCTCAGGGTTACCACACTAAACTGTGTTGGTTCTCCTCAGGCCTTAGAAACAGCAGCAAATTCAGAGCAATGCTAGCATTAGTAGCCACCTCCCATACCTTTGTCAAAAAAGAGGCTCCTCCTTGTTATTCAGGATTCTTAGCCCGATACCTTTCAATTCCCAACCACCAATATCGCAAACAATTTAAAATCTATGTTTATTCAGATAAAGGTCCCAAACGGTCCCCAGGAGCAGGAGGAAGTGCCAGAATCAAAGACTGCAGAGAACCTTGACACGTGGCTTCACCAGATACCCTGCATCACAACCCTGATATGTCTTCCACGGGCAGCTATAAATCCACTGCCTCTCTTTTAATTGCCACTCCTTGTATTGAGAATCAGTTTTGTATAGACCCACATTCTTGTGCGGAGGGGGGGGGACAGAATCCAATTTCAGGAATTGTGGCTTCAAGCAGTGGTGTCACTAGGAGTGGTCAGGGGTCACTGGGTGACACCAGTGGGCAACAGAAGTCCTGCATGCTGGGCTTTCCACCCTTCCTGTCTTTGCACACTCAGGGCTGTGGGCACTGGCTTCCCTGCCCTGAAGTCCTCTATGCCAGCTGCTTCCTGCAGATCCAGCCATTAGAGTTTCTCCAGGACGCATACGCTCAGAACTTAGTGGCAGCTGCTGTGCAAAGGCAGAGTAAATACAGGGTGATGACAGCCAGAGCAGCATGTTCTGAATTAACTTCTGGTTACTGCACTTCTGGTTTGCACACCAACCCTGGTGGCGCCAAGACTCAGTGAAGCATTGCAAATGCTTTGCAATAGCATAGCCTCCCTTAAGAGTCACTGCAAATCCACCTTCCCCTACTAGTGATGCTGCTGCCAAAAGTGAGCAGGAGGCTCCCATTCTATTATTTAATCACACACCTGGTACAAAATGTCTTGGGTGTAGATGATTCTAAAGGAAGCACTGAATCTTTGTCTGAAGAGCCCGACAAACCTGCCATGTCATGCTGTTTGAACAATAGATGCTATAAAGCTGCATCAGTGAAATGGACACAGCCTTTAATGCAAGGATATATGTGTTTTACTGGGTGTTATTAGCAGGATACTGGTGATGTCCTAAGCCGGAAACCTAAAATTGAAATTCTGCAACAAATTTTGAACTTCGGCTGTAAATTGCAAGTTCGACTGAAGCTGCAGGTGGGTTATTGAGAGACAGGGATGCACCAAAAAGAATGAGATGAAAAGGCTATTATGGTGCATAGATTCCTTTAAAACGGTTTCAGATATTGATAAGGGGCCCTGTGTAAAACAAGGCACCTCCTGTTGACTTCAGTATATTCCCCCCAGCTGTGCAGATGTGTATCACAGAGCTGCCAGATGTCCCTTCGTTTTAGGGACATCCCTCATTTTAATGGGGACTGTCTCTTATTCCAGGGCACCGTAACGCACCACAAGATGATGGATGCCTCTCATTTTGGAGGGCTATTTATAGCCCCACACGCTGTAGAGCAAACATCCCAATTCTGCAGTGTCCCTTATCTTGGAAAATTTGATCTGGCAACTCTGCCATGTCGTGACATCTCCATGGCTGACAAGTGAAGAAGACGAGCCCTGGAATGTGTACAACTGGCTCAGCCTGCCAGCAAAGCCTTCCACATTTGAAAACCGGCCATCAGTTGATACGCCTTCTGCCATAATGAACTGCTAGCTGGGGGAGTCCTTGCCAGACTGACAAAAGCTGGGGAGGGAACGCAGAGCCTAGGAAATGAATAAGAACAAACGGGATGCAGAGGGCCGACGTTAGGAATGATTTGCATCACTGAAGCTGCTCCTTTGTGGTGAATGCTTCTGCCTGCACCTGTCTCATGTCACACCTTGGTGCTTAGGTATTCTCTAATAAGCATGCTCTTTAAAGGATGTTTATCCTACAGAACAGTGGGATGTTTATCCCACTGAGCTGAGAAACTGAGGGCTCTTTATCATAGGTGCAGAGCTACGACAGCATTCCTAACTCAGTCTCAGGATGCCCAAAGGGCTGGTCACATGTCTGGACAGCTAAGCTGCCTGTACATGTCCACATACCTGGGTTCATTTTTACAGATCCATAATGCAATGTGCCAACAGTGAAGCAGTGACAGACTTTATCTTCCTGGGCTCCAAGATCAGCGCAGATGGTGACTGCAGCCATGAAATAAAAAGACATTTACTTCTTGGGAGGAAAGCTATGGCGAACTTAGACAACTTAATAAAAAGCCGAGACATCACCCTGCCAACAAAGGTTTGCATAGCCAAAGCTATGGTTTTCCCAGTAGCTATGTATGGCTGTGAGAGCTGGACCATAAGAAAGGCGGAGCGCCGAAGAATAGATGCTTTCAAATTATGGTGTTGGAGAAGACTCTTGAGAGTCCCCTGGACTGCAAGGAGGTCCAATCGGTCCATCCTCCAGGAAGTCAAGCCTGATTGCTCCCTGGAAGGACAAATCCTGAAGCTGAAGCTCCAATACTTTGGCCACCTCATGAGAAGAGAGGACTCTTTAGAAAAGACCCTCATGCTGGGAAAGGTTGAAGGCAAAAGGAGAAGGGGGCGGCAGAGGATGAGATGGTTAGATAGTGTCACCGAAGCGATGAACATGAAATTGGGCGAACTCTGGAAGCTAGTGGAGGACAGGGAGGCCTGGCGTGCTGTGGTCCATGGGGTCATGAAGAGTCGGGCACGACTTAGCGACTGAACAACAACAACAAATGCAATGTGCCTGCATTAAACAGAATGCATGAATGACTGCACTCAAGTACAGACTAATGAATACAGTATAGTTAATACCGGAAAGTAGAGGGAAGCAATGTAACATGTACACAGCCCTAACACGTGGATCTGGGTAAGTTACTGTACCTGAGCCCATTTACATTAACCATCCATGGTCACAAATTATAGCTGCATTGACCGAAACGTGTGAATAAGTGAATGCAGCTGCTGACTGAGAGCGCAATCCTAACCTGGAGTTAGACCGGCATGATTAGGCCAGCAAAGTTTGGCTGGTACAAGGGACACCATAAAGTATGCTTGGACCAGTCTCGGAGTCAGAGAGGCCAGTGCACAGACATGTGCCATCCTCCCTGACTCTGAGAGCGGATTAGGATGGTTTTAGGATTGCTTTCTAAAACTGATCATGCAAGAGTTCAGTTTACTCCGGTAAACTTCTGCTTCGGGGGTTACAGTCATTGTATAGAATTGTAGCCATGTGGCTGCTTAGTTTTCCATCCAGTTAAATAGTGCATTGGCTAATGTTTAATTTCTCAAATAAGACCTGTTGGAGAAAAGCAACCAGGAAGTCGCTCACTTTGATCCCAAAGTACTTCTCTTCAATCCCATTTGTGTTCAAGGTGGGGGGTGAGAGAGGCTCATTTGTTCACAACATACACATTCAGGACACCCGAGGGAAGCAAGGTGAGGTGATGCAGGTTGCATCAGCAGTGGATTGCAAGGAAATGAGAGGATGGGGGGATCTGGGGGGCCCTTTGCATTGAGTCTGCTGCTGTTACCACCATCTCCCTCCAGCCAGCTGCAGATTTCAGCTGCACTGATCCACTTATTTTCCCTGCTAAAAGTGAGCAGAATGGGGATCATCTGCCTTGTGCTCCTTGCATGGTTTCCTCAAATCCAGAACTTTTGGGCTTATGTACAGGGAGCCTGAGAACAAAGGAGCTCTTTTCTTTGCACAGTCCCTTAGAGCGTAATCCTCACCTGGAGTTAGGCTGGCATAGTTAGGCCAGCAAAGTTTGGCCGGCACAAGGGCCTCTGTAAAGCACGTTTGGACCACTCTTGGAGTCAGGCAGGATGGCACACTTCTATGTGCTGGCCTCTCTGGCTCTGAGAGTGGTCCAAACATTCTATATGGCATCCCTTGTGCTGGCCAAACTTTACTGGTCTGACTATGCCGGCCTAACTAGGATTGCGTTCTTAAGTAACTCCAGACATCCCACACTTCCAGGTTTGAGGAAACTGCACAAAGAGCATGGTAAGGGGTGTGGGATTTTTTTGAACTGCAGAGGCAGTGGAAAACGAGGCAGCATCAGGCCCTGTTTAGAATCATGCCTCCCCTGAGGACACTCACCTACTTACCTAACACTCCTTTGTAAGCAACTTCACAACCATGGCCAGCTGTAGCTTTTGTGTGACTTTCTCTTTGAACAATATGACTTTGACCTCGTAACAAGTGATGTCACAGCTCATCAGATTTGCATGCAGTTGACATCACCCAGAACAAAGAAAACTAGTTCTGAGTGAAAGACGGCACTGCCCTCACCTTAAAGAAATTCAGGAGTCCTCTGTGAAATCATCACATAGCTAAATATGATGAGCCATGTGACACCGTTCTTATTAAGGGCATAATCCAATGCCCGTCGTTCGGCTGACACTAGCTGCTAGTGTCAGCTGAACGCCTGCAGCTCCAACGTGAGAGCCCCAACCAGCACCCTCGTTGGTGCTGTTGGGCCCCTCCTGTGCCAGTCGAGTTTGGCTGGCGCAAGAGCAGTTCCGGGTGAGGGGGAGGGTGGGAATAGAAGGAGGGAGGAACTGGGCGGGGGGCAGGAGGTGTGCCGGCCCGGGAAGCGGGGTGAAGTTGGGCCGCACGGGCCTAAACAGCAGGCGCAGATCTGTGCAAGCCCACCCAGGTGGCTGGCGCCTACTGTGTGCCCTTGCCCCAGGGAGTCTTCTGCAGCCTCCTAACTTGCTTTGGATACGGCGCAGGCCCGCCGGCCTTGCCATTCTGACTCAAGTTAGGATGGCACCCTAAGAAAAAGGCTGTGTTTCAACTAAAAATGGATCTGAAGCTGCTTTGGGGGAATTTCAAGAACATTTTAGCGCTGCCACCCCCTCCCAAATCTTTCCTTCTGAACTGAAAAAGTTCATTGCACTCAGCCCTAATATTTGGTTTAGAACTGCATTAATATTGAATGTATGAAAAATACATTCTTTCAAGGACCCTGTGTGGGAGGAAGGCATTTTTTTCCCTTCGCCAATTCCCATTCATATTTGACCAAGCTGTGGCAAACGGGTAGTGATAGTATTCACAGTGGTAATGGAGGAAGTCCCAGACAGCCACTCACACAATGAATCATTAACCTGCAATGGTTCCTCCGTTTGAAATCCGCAGGTGCCTTCTTGATTTTTCAGAGGAACAGAAAAGTGGAGCAGGGTGCCTGAGTGCAGTCATACTTTACTTCTCCACCAAACATATTTCTACTTTTTAATATGTTTTATAACAAGTAGTACCTGCAACCAATTAGTAACGATAGTAACAGAGGTTCATTTTAAAGTCAGTCCATTAACAATTCCCAAAAAAGAATTCTTTAAATCTCAGTCTTGGTTCCATTTTAAGCTAATAGGCTGAGGTGCTTTAGTTAAACATTCATTACTCACACTCAGAGCTAGGACAAGTGCATAGATATAGTCCATTTTTACCACTTTGGTAGCTGTTATCACCCAACTTCTGCAAGTAACAATATAAGACAAGCAGCAAGCAATCAAATAGAATCTGATATCCTATATTATGTCTCAAAAATTGCTAGAGAATAGCTCTTTCCAGCTGTTAACAGCATTGAGTTTGCAACTGATTGAGGGATGCCGAGAGCCCTGTACATTCTGGATAGAATTCAGTGTCTCTCAATGTGTGTTAGGGGTGGGGAAAGCTATTTTCACTCATTCACACTGTGCAATGGCAGGACCAGCCGAGTCTTTGCCCCGGGGCTAATGACTGCCACCTCCTATGCTGGCTCCCCAACCCCTGCGCTGCTCCGCCCCGCCCCCGGTGTCTGCAAACCCTCCATTTTGGACCGATACAAGTGCAAGGTTAGGCAGGCGGGCATTTGACTTGGGCCTCAAGCAGTAATGGCATCTAAATGATTTAGCAACAGGTACTCACTTTTGATTGGCACTTGTGTCGGGGCCTGCCAACCAGAAGTGAGGTCATAGCCGGAACCCAGGAACTGCCCCCAGGAACCGCCGCGCCTCCTCAGGAGGAAGCCCCAGGCAGCCTACCTGCTCACGCTGCTGCTGCGGTCGGTCTCCCTCACTCCGCTGCCTGCCTGCCTGCCTGCCTGGCTCTGAGAACGTGCAGGCAACTCAAATGTGCAGGCAATTCAAATGTTGCAGGGGGAGGAGCGGAGCACTGATGGAGTCGACGAGTGGGCGGGCGAATGGGCGGGGCCAGCCCTAGTCCTAGGAACTTGCATGCGCCTTGCATGGTTTCCTCAAATCCAGAAATTTTGGGCTTATGTACAGGGACGCTGAGAACAAAGGAGCTCTTTTCTTTGCACAGTCCCTTAGAGCATAATCCTCACCTGGAGTTAGGCTGCGTAGTTAGGCCAGCAAAGTTTGGCCGGCACTCGCGTACCTCCGCGTACCCACTACATGACATGTCTGGCCTCAAGCCCAAAGGGGAGGAGGCTCCAATCTCAATAGTTGTTAATTGTTGTTTGCATCCCTATCAGACCACAATGTCAGTTGTGGACCCAGCCAAGGGGCTGCCCAGGGACGGAGGAGCAGCACCCCCTGCGCTATTTCCCCACCCCATGTGCGCCTCCGCCCCGCCCCCTTGACATGCCTGGTTCCATTTTGGAGCTGTACGGTGGGGGGGGGGAGAGCAGGCAGGCCAAACAATGCTTGTCTCTCTGAGAGGTCAGCTGCCTCGCTGCCACCCTCCTTCCACTCCGGCAGCGCTGCGCCCATGGCATCTGCCCCCTCCTGCAAAATGGTAGAACTGCGACTGCACAATGCCACACACTCGCTCTGGTTTTTATGAGGGTTAAAGGTGGACCTCAAAAGGTGGAAGTAGCCCAAGCCTCTCAGGACCTTTGGGAAGGCCAGACCTTCATACATTGGTGGCATCACATCTGGGCAGCAGCAGGTAGAGCCAAACTGCTTGTCACTCTCCTAAGCCTGATGGTGGGTGGTCTTCGCCTCAGACTGCAATCCTAGCCTGGAGTTATGCTATGATTCCTCTCGGAATCAGAGAGGCCAGCACAGAGACATGCACCATCCTCCCTGACTCCGAGAGTGATCCAAACACACTTTACGGTGGCCCTTGTGCCAGCCAAACTTTGCTGGTCTTACTGTGCCGGTCTAACTCCAGAGAGAACTAGATCATTTCAAAGGAAAGCACAATTCCAAATGCTCATGGAGCACTTCTCCTTCCCTCTGAAATGAATGGGGCAAGGCGAGAGGTGTTCTAGAAACTCTCAGTCAGGAGGGCCCGAACACTGCTGAGCAACAAAATATTCCCATGAATTTGGAAACCAGAACCAATTTATAACATTGTTTGAAGTAATGACTAAAGAATGGTTCCATTCATAGAATACTTGTGATCCCCAAAGCTGAGCTTTGTTGTTATGTGCAAACAAAATCACCCATCACAATGGAATAATGTCTGCTAGTGTCTGTGTGTGACGAGTCTCATAATGATGAGAGAAAAAGTCCACTTTATACCACTGACGCTCCTTTCAGTTGGCTTATTGGCCATATCAAGTTAAATGTTAATTGCAGGCTACAGAGAGGTTACTTATCCCTTTGTAATCAAATATCTCTTTCATTAACTACCTGTGCAACCGTATACCTGCTGCTCAACGTCTGAGTGGGCCTTTTGTTTCCAGAGGACCAGAAAGCAAATGGGCAAGAGCAAAGATGCCTTAAGCCTTCGAGAGCCAGGTGGAGGACAGCAGGCCACGAAAACTCATTTTATCTTCGAAGGCAGCAAAGTGAACATTGCATAAAGGGCTCACAGGCCAAGGTAGAAGAAAAATGTCAAGTGGCTTGGTCTTCTTCAAAGGCTGTTGGTTGCAGAACTCATAGAGAAGAAATACTCTCTCTCTCTCTCTCTCTCTCTCTCTCTCTCTCTCTCTCTCTCTC
>JAJKFI010000012.1:278278-313338 GCA_029204185.1 Lerista edwardsae
CTCTCTCTCTCTCTCTCTCTCTCTCTCTCTCTCTCTCTCTCTCTCTCTCTCTCATTACTCACTGACCTTCTGGGTGACCCCAGTCAGTTCATTTTACTCCTCCTGACCAAAAAGTTCCGACTGTGAGATTTGAAATGAGGCACCCGTTTTTCCCCTTCGATTCCATTGGATCATGTGTATGTATGAGTGTGAGCTTGGCAGGATTGCGCCCTGCTTGAATTCAGTTGCTCATCAGACGCTTATGTATTCAGCCAGTTGCTAGAACTGGAGGACGAAAAGCCAGGAAAAGAATCCAATTGAGTGAGCTGTTTTTTGCATGCTTGTGCCACTACACACTGCATTAGAGCTGGTCTCCTTGTATTCCATGGCTGCCAGACTCTAGATTCAATCCTGGCATCTCCAGGCAGGGCTAAGAAACACCCATGTTGGAAACCCTGGGAAACCACTGCTGCTGGTGTAGACAATCTTAGCTAGACTAGACGTTGCTAGCCTGACTCAGTTTAAGGCAGCTTCTAACTCAGGCTGAGCATTTGTTCTCAGAACGATTGTCAACAAAGAGAATGGGTCCAGTTTCAAGGTCCAGTTGTTCCAAAATGAGCTCAACTGGGCAATTGGGTTCATTGTCAGGGCCCTGTGCATTTCCTATTCACTCTTGGCAGCAGAGGGTGGGTGCAAAAAAGTCTTCCTTCTACTTGCTTTTTCCTGCCACTTGTGTGAGTGGTAGCAGGAGCTTCAGCCAGAAAGCATCTTCTGGGATGCCACCATGAATGGACTGAAAAATCCTAGGATGAAGCAGTGTGGGTGGAAAAAAAAAACCTGTCATAAGAACATAAGAAAAGCCCTGCTGGATCAGGCCAAAGGCCCATCTAGTACAGCTTCCTGTATCTCACAGCAGCCCACCAGGTGCCCCAGGGAGGCATGAGACAACAAGATGCTTGCATCCTGTTGCCACTCCCTTGCACCCGGTACTCTGAAGTAGCCTACTACTAATGTAAGGAGGCTACAACCCATCATTGCCTATAGCCCACGATGGACCTTTCCTCCAGAAATCCATCCAGTCCCCTCTTAAAGGCATCAAGACCAGATGCCATCACCACCTCCTGTGGCAAAGAGTTCCACCAGCCGAGGCTTCGCCCTGGCCAGGTCAATGCTCACTGCCCCCCGGCACTGGATCCCCACCCCTTGCACTGCCTCCATCATACCCCCACTGTGCCGTGCTGAGCACAGGGATAGGCAGGTGGGCCAAAAGCTGGGCACCTTTTTCACCTGCAGCAGCTCGGGCAGGCGGGCAAGCGAGCGACGGCGGTGGCAGCTCCGGCCCCTGTGACCCCCTGGACCCGAAGGCCTGCCACTGCTGTCATGAAAAATGGACAGTGTAAAATGATGGCCCTTTTAAAACCTGTGCTTAGAACAGCTTTGCTCCCAGGGCAGCTATTCAAGACGGCTCCTGCCCGGAGTCAGCTGCACATGGCAGATCCTGCTCCCAGTCACACAAGCGGTGGTGAAAAGCAGGTACAAGTAAGGCCTTTGTATACATTTTTAAAAAGTGAGTGGCTTCCAAAAATAGAATAGGGAGTTGGTTGAATGGGTCCCAAAATGAACAGGGCAAGATCTGCAGAGCATTGCAATTCTGCAAATGAGTGGGGCTCGGAACTCAGAATTTGCAGAATTCGGAAATCACATGCAGCCCCCCCCCTTCATAGCACAACCTGTGCCTAAAACATTTGATCAGATCTCCATGTCTGTACTTGTTGTGTAATGCACATGTTGTGTAGTGAATGCAAACACCTGTTACACTGTGTTGTCAGTGGCGCTCCCACATCCACACATGGGGTTCACGGAAATCTCAAATGACAAGACTGCACTGACTCCCAGGTACCTGCTGGTGAACCAGCCAGCCCACTGCAGAGACTCCGCCAATTGCATTCCTGCCATCTCACTCCAAGCTGGCCTTCTGGCAGTGCAGCATCTGTGGGGCCATTGCCAACCTAAAGGTAGCGATGGAGCACAGAACCTCATACTTGATAGCCTCCAATTATCTCCATTGAACAGGAACATGCCCCACTTCTAGCATCTGCCGCTGGAAAATGGATGTCATTTTGTGTGTTGCTGAGATTTGGGGTATTTAAAAAAGACCATTAGTGAGACTTACAATGCAGTCCTAGGCATGTCTACTCAGAAGGAACTGCCTTTGTATTCAGTGGGGGTTACTCTCAAGGATGTATGTATAGGATTGCAGCCTTATTGATGAAGGGCAATGTAAGGTCAAACCACCTGATTACACAGAATGCATGAGGGGACCTGGTTGTTTGGTTCTGGTGTTACAATTGCAGCTGGAAGGCAGCAAAATGGATGGGAACTGCATCGGTGGGGTAGGGAGCTTTAGGACTTGCCCTCACTATGGTTCCAAACTTTGTTTTAGTTAGGAAAAAATAAAAGTGCAGCCAAAAGCCAATGAAAACCCATTTCACCCAAATTAAAATACACACACAGGGGCTCAGCTGGGGATGGAACCATGGTGAGGCAAAGTTCTAAATCAGCTCTATTCTCCTGACCATAATTTAGGATGTAATCCTAGCCCGAAGTTAAGCCGGCACAGTTATACCAGCAAAGTTTGGCCCGCACCAGGGCCACTGCAAAGCACGTTTGGACCACTCTCGGAGTCAGGGAGGATGGCGCATGTCTGTGTGCTGGCCTCTCTGGCTCCAAGAGTGGTCCAAACATACTTTATGGTGTCCCTTGTGCCAGCCAAACATTCCTGCCCTAACTGTGCCGGCCTAACTCCAGGTGAGGATTGTGCCCTTAAAAAGAACACTGGAACATGATCTGCACGACTCCTAGTGGCTCTTAAATGTATCCTGTGAAGCTTCCTTTCCAGTCACAATCCATTATATTTCCTTTCCTCCCTCCCTCCCTCCCCGCTCTTTCTCTCTCTCACACACACACTGCCTAGGTATGGCTTACCTTAAACTAGGAGACAAACTAGGAGAGTGAACAGGTCCTTAGTTGATTGCTGGTGTGTTTGAATTGATCCTTTTAACCTCCACCTTTCTATATAAACTTCTTAGAGCGTAATACATCAACGGGGGTGGGGGTGGGAGGATTTGTATTTCCGAACATTCCAAAGCATGTGGAAAGAAATCTGATGAGGAAATCTGTGAATGCTGCTCTATTTAAATCACATTTGCTCACAATTAGCCAGTCTTTGCTCCTGCTTCCTTCCTGACTCAGAGGAAGAATTATAAGCCTATCTTCCACTCTTGCCATCTCCTCGCCACTCACTAGCAGATCGTATAACGTGGTGGAGCTGCTGCTGGCCTCAGAATGATGCCGCGGTGGGTTCAGTCCCGATTCAGAGGGACCAGATGTGCAGCTGACGATACTTCCCAATCATGTCAGCTGCTGCAATATCCAAGAAGCACATCCAATGGGGAGCTCAGGCTCCAGAGCGATGAGTTGTCCTGCTGCTCCAGTCACACAAGGAGGGCAATTATGCTAAACATTGCCATGCCTGCAGGAGGCGCTGCTCCATTTGCTGGCTAGAGGCAAAAAGCTCAGCTTGTAGTGGAACGATAAGGGTGCAAAATAAAACCAACCATATATGAGAGATACTCCACTATATAGTAAGGTGGAGAATAGTAACTGATAAAACTATTTTTATGATGACTGCTTTCATAAACACAACCACATACTCTCTCTCTCTCTCTCTCTCTCTCTCTCTCTCTCTCTCTCTCTCTCTCTGTGTGTGTGTGTGTGTGTGTGTGTGTGTGTGTGTGTGTGTGTAAAAGAGGGAGAGGTGTTTGCTGTTGGGATTGAGATTGGGCCGTCCTGGGCCCCGCGCCAGCATTGTCCACAGGATCGACAATGCCAGCCCAAGGGCAGGAGGGAGGGCGCTTCTGGGTGGGGGTGGGCGGGCCGGGAGGCGTGCTGGCCCAGGGAGGGGGTTGGAGTTGGGATGCGCCCATTAGGCCTCATCCGAGCTCCCGTCCCCAGGCCGTGCGCCTCCTAAACAGCAGGTGCCGATCTGAGGAGCCCATTGGAGCTGCTGGCGCCTACCCCGGGGTAAGGGCACGAACGTGCTCCCAAGCTGCTCTGGATACCACGCAGGTATCCGCCTGGCCTGCCTGTTCCAGCACAGCTTAGGATTGCTCCCGGGGTCCTCTCGGCTTCGATCGAGTTAGACAACTTTAACAGCTCAGCAAGACTTTTCAACCCACTCTAAAATGCATTGCGATCATCGTTACATACTTTTGATGTCATCTTGGAAAACAAGTTAGGCGCCAAAGCTTTTCTCGACCGGTACCAAAATGTTTCAATTCATTAGATTTTATGCTTTACTCATGCATGACATCCTTTAAACTTGAAATTAGAAAAAAACAAATGTTAGGTTTTTCTTACACCATCTGTTACTTGTTACATGACCCATACAGAAAACTAAACATCGTAAAATTATATTATTTCGCTAGATTCTCTTGCTGTCTTCCACATTCTAAATCACTTGGCATTATGTGCAGCACATATACTGCGATATTAGGTGTTTAGGAGAGCAGCGGCCTGTGCTTCTGCTAACATACCTACAGGCGGGCAGGTGTCTTTGGGGCGGTAATTATGTGCTCCGGCAATTACAGCCATTAGCCTGCCTTCAGGTGCTGATACATGGGTGAATCCAGCACTTACGTATCCAACAGCTCTGAAATACACCCTTGCATGCATGTCTGAAACAGACCTCAACCGTTCACAAGACAACATACAGACACATCTTTGTCTTAAATTCAGAGTGCAATCCAAAGACACCCTTGGGCTGATGCAAGCTGCTTGTGTCAGCCCTGCGATGCCGTGAATGTGCCGTAAAGCGCGTTCGCATGTCCGCAAGGCATGCTGTGCCAATGCAGGCAGCTGCGTTGGCACAGTAGCACCAAGGAGCTGCCCAGGTAAGTTGCCCCTGTGCTGGCTGAACGCAGCCAGTGCAGGGCTTTTCTGGGTGGGGGGAAGGCAGGACGGGGCAGACCAGGGTGGGGGAGGGCATTCCGGTGGGCAAGTTGGCCCAAGTTGGCACATCCAAACCCTCATCCATGGCCCACGTGGCCCCAGTTTGGGCAGCTGCAGCCTGCTTGGACTTGTGCCTGCTATTTTAGGGCTGCCTGTGGCTTACTGTGGGGCAAGGGGATGTTCTTCCTTTTGCCCTGTGCTAAGCTGCCGCCGCCTTCTAACTTGGTTGCAGTCTGCCTGCACTTGCCCAAGTTAGGATTGGGCTTCCAGACAAGCACTACAAGGGGGAAGAAAGAATAAGGTTGAATAGAACGGATGAGTCTAAATTGCAAGAGTGGGAGGAATCGTATTAATAGTAGCACACCAGGGAAAATTGAAAGTCAGAGGGTGAAATGAAGAAATGCAGTCAAGACATGCAACCCGCATCACCACCCATGTACAGAATGCTCTGGCCTTGTCTAGGATTGCTTATTTCCCCTTTTCTTCATTTTTATTTCTAGTACAAGTAAGCCACTGTTTAAAACTATGAGCCTGGCTTGAATGTATTGGTGGGAGGGTGGGATCTAGATGTGGTAAGTACATAGATACTGCCACATTATTAGAGCTGGCCTGAGGGTGCATACATACTTTCCATCCTATTTTCTGCAAAACCCAATGTGTCTATTCAGATCTTCTTGCACTTTTCATCTTTGGGCACTACAAATGGATACGAGCTAAAACCAAACCTTGGAATTTCGAACTTCTTTGCATGGCTGGGACTTGAGGAAGGGCTTAAGTCGTACTACTTTTGCCTTGGCTTGAGTCATTTGTCGCATAATTGCTCAGTAGCTTTATGACAGGTTCAGGGGTGATGCATGTGTTTCCATTAACTAACAGAGGTTATGAAAGGAAACCCCTTTCACAAAGGATAAGGTTCTGTGAACAGGTGGCTCAGCTTGGATCAAAATACCCGGTGAAGAAAGCCGACTCAGATCTATCCCTGACACCTGAAAGGAGAGAATGCGATGGTTCTTTCTGTCAGTCATTTAATCGACACTCCAAAAAGAAAATTGATATGTCTGCTATACAAAGCCAAGTCTGTGAAAGCTGCCAAACTCTGGAGTCTCAGGGGTCTCGCACAATGTTTTGGAAGCTTTGGAGCTTCCACAGTGGAAGAAGGCATGATCATTCATTAATGCACACAGGGGATGAGCCAGTCATTAGTGTTTAAAGCAGAGGTGGACCAACCAAGACCCATGGGTGAAGCTGGTCCACAAGAGCCTCCAATCTAGGCTCACACTCCAGTTTCACACTCCAGTGATGCTCCCCACAGTGAAGCCGGTGGAAGACTGTGCTTCTGTGCAGATGAATATAAGACGAGCCCTGCTGGATCAGGCCAAAGGCCCATCTAGTCCAGCTTCCTGTATCTCACAGTGGCCCACCAGATGCCTCAGGGAGCATCAGATGCTGCAGCAGCAGCAGCATAGGGTGCATGTGTGCTCAGGAAATTCTTCTGCTGTTTCACCACGTGCTATCCGTACTGATCCAACTGAAGCCAGAATGGTGCAACAAACTTGGCCACCTGCCATTTTGGGTGCATTCGTCTGTGCAGCCAGGTGAGGCAGTGGATGGGCCAGAGGGATGTCTTGAACGCCGCACGAATTTGCTGCCTCACCCAAACCATCACTCGAGGTTGCTGCCTCAGTTAGAGCACAATCCTAACCAACTGGCCAACACCAGGTTAACACACAGTATTAACACGCAGAACGCACAGACTCTCTTGCTGGCACCGCTCTGAGGAGTGTTGCTGGGTGTGTGTTTGAGCCAGGCAGGAGTACAGGATGCAGTGGGTGCCATTGCCACTCCGATCTGCCCCTGCCCTGCCCCAATCTGCCCCCTTCTGGCTGGTCCCCACTATTCCACAGCAGAATCCTGCCAACGGCCAGTCCACACTGTGCTGCTGGTGGTGTGAAGCTTCAGCTTTCCAGCTGCCATGGCGGCGGCAGCACCGCATAGACTGGAAGAGGGGCTGCAGTGCCAATGGGGACCTCACAGTGTGCTGCCATATCACAAGGCTAGGACTGGGCCATCAGGCTGCAATACTATGCACACTTTCCTGGGTGTCAGCACCATTGGACACAATAAGACGTACTTCTGAATAGACCTCCATAGGCTTGTGTGATAAGCTTACCACCGGATTGTGAGGGACATTCTGTGCTTTTCAGAGCTGTGTGAGAGCAACAAATGTAAAAGGTGCGCTAGACCACATGCGGTAACGGGAAAGCTACATCTGTTAAATTTCCGCCTTTCAAAGATCTGTTAAAAGCACAGAATGTTCTGGCTCTGATATTGCAGATGGATGAGAATGTAGGACTAACCACGTATTATAAAAACATAATGAGATTCCAGAAAGAATCCAGCTAATTATACGACAGTTACTCTTAATTTTCTGTGTTACTGGATATGGCACAAGACCCCGTTTGCAATAATAAGCCTGGGATCATCATGTGAGCACATTTCCAGCCCAATGTCTAAGCATGGTCTGTTCTTTCATATACTGTGGGTTTGTTAAATGTCGCAGCTTTCTACTAAAGAATCCTTCGCTCACTTTTGGGGAATTGAGCCTCTTTTAGGAGCGGAAGAAAAGGTGGAAGAAAAGATCTGATCGTTTTAAACATTCAGAGTAAAAAGGATGAAAAAAAAATTTCAACCTTTTCCCCCTCTTTGCTTAAATAACAGTCTCACAGGTCCCTGGAAAACCGGTGTAATTTACTAAAACGATCATTTTATTCAAAGAAAGTACAAAATCGCAGCTATAGCTAAGGTTAAATCTACTAAATGGAAAGAAATGTATTCCACTTTCCTGATTAAAAGAGTGCTGAGGAGATATTTTAGAAGGCAATCCTGAAAATGAAATGACAATAGTCACCTTTGATCATTTCACTTTCCACTCTATCAGGTGGGATCAGACTTGCCACATGGTCTTGCTGACGCGATGATCAGTCCCTTTGTGAGGCTGCCTTCCCCTGGACAGGCAGAAATCAGAGAAGCCCATTTCACCTCTATAAGCAATGCATTACTTTTCAGCATGCTGGTATGCTGATGCTTCAAGGCAGTCTGTGCCCCGAGAGAAGAACATTATACAGCGCAGATATAGGCAAACCCCCAGGATTGCAGCAAACGACTGCCAGTGGGCTGGTATCGGTTTCATCGTGTTAACATGACAATGCAGCCCGAAGACGACAGTGTACTGCTGAAATTGGTTTTTCAGCAAGGGTGCTGTCAATTTGACTTTCTCATCAAGATGTTGTCCTTGCTAGTTCTAGGTATGAGGGCAGTCACAGACAGGGACTTGGGGCCCAATCCTTTCCAAACTTCCAGCTCTGATGCAGCCGTAATGCAGATATAGGGCAGGCAGGAGTACAGGATACCGTGGGTGCCAGTGCCCCTCCAATCTGCCCCTGCCCTGCCCCAATCTGCCCCCTCTCAGGATAAGAGGCCTCTGTGACGGGAGGAGAGGGGAGTCCGGCAGCAGGGCCACCATAAAGCTCATTTGGACCACTCTCAGAGTCAGGGGGGATGGCGCACATCTGTGTGCTGTCCTCTCTGACTCTGAGAGTGGTCCAAACGTATTTTATGGTGTCCCTTGTGCTGGCCAAACTTTGCTGGCCGAACAGTGCTAGCAAAATGTCAGGTTAGGATTGCGCCCTCATGCATACAGGCATATAAACACCCTCAAGCGTGACCTACAATTTAGCCTTGACAAAGGTAATGGAGTTGCAGCCTGAGCCAGGTGCCCCTGGATCTCTGGGTCTCAGTAAAGCATCCCTTTCCCCTCTCTATGCTTGTCCTTGACATCAGGGAAGGAATGTGCACAAAATCAGCACTTGTCCTCTGTAATTTTCTCTAGTGCATTCCTTAGGAATGATTTTATGTATCTAAATGCACAGGCAACCGCTGTTAGGCAAACAGACTGGAGCCAGTGCTGCAGAATTTCTGATTCCAGGATTCTTTAAAGGGAAAGGCAATATCCAGTCTCCAGTGTTTTCTTAGTAGTCAAATTCTTCTCGTTTTTCCCCCTCTGCTCCTTTTGTTTGAATATCCTTCACTTTACCTTTAAAAGCTTTACCTTTACTTTCACTGTTGTTTTCTTTTTTTCTTAATCACACTGCAATTCCAAGGTAGGTGCAACTTTTAATCAATGCATATAAGAAATACAGTCTCTTGACCAGAACCTGACTTGGGCTTTTATTCCTTTCATTAGATCATTGGGGATGCACGGTTGTCATTTTATCATGTTTATTCGCTTTAGGCATGCCTGAACCACAGGCAGTTACTCTGATGTTCCTCGAGGCACATTCTTAAATCCCCAAGTCTCTTTTACGGCATCTTAAAATGAGCCGCATTGCTGGGTATTTATACCTATCGCTGTGATGATGGCACCACCATTTGAAATCATGCCCTTAGGGTTAAGCTCTATTTGGAGGTGTCAAATCAGATTCTCCATTATCACTCCACTGTGTGACACACGGTCACTTATTTCATAAGCTGTAAATAAATGCATCGCAGTGACTTAGCTACAGCAGAAGTTTCATCCCATACTTAGACTGATGGATATGTATCTGTTGCATTGCTGGATGCAACACAATATAGGGGAAGAAGGTTCAGAAATTAGCTAAGAGCAAAATTCTGCCAAATATGATAATATTCCCCCCCACCAATTTTGCTACATAGTGTCTGTCCACAGAGTTCAGGAAATGAATATGTAACTCATACCTCCTCCTATGGTTCTCTAAGTTATTAAATCAGAAATCCGAAATATTTTTTATTTATTTTTCTGAATCTAGGGTGGTATTAACAACAATATTCCAACCAAAGCCTCTAGCCATCAGCTTTGATCTTTGCAAAGTTTTTTGTGACGCCTGATCCTGATACCGCTTGTTCCAGCAGGAGACCCATTGAAGTCAACAGAGCTTCAGTCTGCCTACATGCTTGGGGCACAGGAGCGTTATTATCTAATCAATGTCGTTGTAGGGAGCATGGTCTCAGTTCTGGTATTCCGCCATAATGTTCTTTATTGAACAGGTCAGAGCTGAATCAGCATGGGTGACAAGCATGGATGTTCCTGGAAGTCCTGCAATGTGATATAAAACAAATCAAAATAGTCCATGTTTGAGCATCCATCTACATTCTCAACTTAGATTGTGCCTGCCTAGAAACCAAGGCCAATTAGTTCATGGGACATTTGTGGTAGAACTGGGCACCTCAACATGTGCTGTAACAAAAGTACACAGGTCATTTTTCCCCATGCAAACCAGGTCAACAATGGTCCTTTCACCCACATGTGACTATAGAGCCAGCGCAGGTCCAAGTTGACCCAGCAGCCTGGCACAGGCTTACACCAAGGAGGCCTCCAGATACTAAAACGTCTCCATCGGATTCAATGGGTGCTAGACTCATGCTACTGCATCACTGTACAGGGAGTTCAGCAAAATGTGTCTGTTACTTCTGGGTGGACATGCACTATGTCAGAGCGTCTTCCTCTTCCTCTCCACTTGTATTTGGAAGAATGCAAGAAAGGAAGAAGCTTGCACTTGAGCCCAGCTATTGGGCCATGAAGCTCTCCTAATATCCAAGAGCAAAAGATTCAGAAATGCAGATGACCTCTAGATCTGTTCAGTAGAGTAGGGCTAGCCCTCCCCCAAGTGTTATAAAGGCAGGTCTTTACATCCTTTTATATTGCTCCATTCCATTGCTGAAACAGCTGTTGCCTTGCAAAAAGCATGTGTGGCCACCATATGAACATAGCCCATATTTACATAGCCCAGAGCACTGAAGCTACGTAACTAGGGAAAGTATTCAGTATTAGCCATTTTAGGCATTTTAACCCCCTGGCCAATGTCTTCTCCTTTGCTAAGTGATCAGCCCTATGCTTTCATTCCTTCCCTTTTCCCATTCATTGTTTTGACTCCTCAGACTCTTAAGCAACATCTTGTGTTTTTACTGCTTTCCCTTGCTGATCTAAGTTCCTTTGGTTTGTCCCAGTTCTCAGCTCATCACATTAAGGACTTGTTTTAAACAAGGACAGCAGCTCCCCTAACTGGGGGAGAGAGCTTACCGAAGGTGGCCTCTTTCTGTCTGGGTTTCATAGGATGGCAGCTGCCTACCATTTTTCCCAGTCAACTGCAGTCTCCCCAGAGATCAGAAAGTGGTGTGCCAATAGCTAGTACAGGCCTGGTAGTTAGGCCTGTTTTGTCCTCCATCCATTTCCTTTGCAAAGGTGCTACAAGATTCTTTTCATGAAGGATCAGTATTCTCCATTGGCATTGCATCTTCAACTTCAGAGCCGGCATTCCCATACAAAAAGTGTTGGGAGGGAGGGTAGGTCCATGTATATGAGCAACCCCAACTTCCATTTTTTGCTTTACTAAAACATATAAAATAGGCCAGTGTTATTCAAACTGTGGGTTGGGACCCACTTGGTGGGTTGCAACCTGATGTTAGGTGGGTCGTGAAAAGTTAGGAGCAGCCATCTTGGAAGCTACAGACCTTACTTTTGCTATATTCCTATTGTGAGTGCTAACAAGTTGAATTTGCAAATGAGGGTTTGTTTTCTTAATTGTTTTTAGTTCAGTGCTTTTACATCATATTTTGACTTCGGCCACAGTCCTAAGCTGAGTTAGGCCGGCATAAACTAAACCAGCAAAGTTTGGCCAGCACAAAGGCCACCGTAAAATATGTTTGGACCACTCTTGGAGTCAGAGAGGCCAGCATACAGATGTGAGCCATCCTCCCTGACTTCGAGAGTAGTCCAAACATGCTTTATGGTGGCCCTGTTGGCCAAACTTTGCTGGCTTAGTTTATCCCGGCCTAACTCCAGTTTAGGATTGCGCTCTCAATCCTGCTTTCTGTCAGGAATGTTTCATGGTTGTGCAATTGCTGCCGCCCAAGAATGCCAATTTGCATTTCAGGAGTGTCATTTTATGATGTTACAGCACTTCCTGTTTGATGTCACTTCCTGCCACAACATCACTTCTAGGTTAATGACATCACTTCCGGTGGGTCCTAACATGAGTGCCATTCTAAAAAGTGGGTCCCAGACTAAAAAGTTTGAATATCACTGAAATAGGCTGTTCTATGCTCTCAGAATTTGAATGTGTTCCCCAATACATCCCTTGTCATCCCTTGAGCAAGGCCAGCTGTTGAGCCTGGTCTTCTAATGCACTATTGCCAGGCCACCAGAACAGCTTGGAAAAAAACATGTGTTAGTGCCCAGTATATCATCTTTAGACCTCATGGGCACTCCACTAGCATGGCAACTTTTGCTTTTGGAAATGCCATTCAAAGTTGTCATCCGTGCACATTGCAAGAAAATTACTTACAATGGGGAATCAAAAAAGACACATTCTCCACAAAGGTAATCAACTTTCCTTTGGTGTTGCTTTTCATATTTTTTTACTCAGTAAGGTTGTGGAATGTTTATCCTTTTTTTTTTTTTGTAAGGTTGGCTCATCCAAATGTTTTTGTAACTTCATGAACGTGTCAAAGGTCCTCTGCGGGAATTCTGTGGGAAATATGCAGAATGACCTGCACATAAGAAACAAGGAAAACATCACAGCATGGGATAGCATGGAAGTTAAAACGAAGCATCTGCAGCCCTGCACATGACACTTCCAAGATCTGCCATGGGAGGTACGTATTCAAAGCAGTGCCACAAAGTTATGGTCAGACCATGGCTGAGAAAGGGTTCTATTTCAGCATTTATAATCAACTTTTTGAATGTTGATCTCCATTTTTAAAAAAGGATGCAGACAAGGATACAGGGTTATTTTCTCTGACGGCCCTCAGTTGACTACTTTCTTTACTATTCAATTCATTTATCAAAGAAAAGTCTCTTTCTTGAGACTTCTGGTATTTGGTGTCGTCTAAAAAAAAGGAAGAAAAAAGATCTAAAATCTGTGTTCAAAAACTCATGTGATAAACATCTCCCATTTCTTTTGTTGATTTGATAGCAAACAACTGCTTTCCTTAGCAGTCAAATTTGGGACCCCAAATTTTCGCTTCTTAATTTGCTTCCTTACCTATCCCAGAACTTATTCAGCATAGGAATCTTTCACACACTAACCAGTTACAAACAATCTCTTTGCTTTCAGTTCAGATTTCTAGGTACCTACGCTCTTTGTTAACTGACAAAGCAGTTATGAAGGGGATGTATAGTAAATGCAACATGAAGGTTAGCAAGATGTTCTCACTTACATGTAAAATATTCATGATGACAAACAGTTATAAAAGTATGGTACAACTCCTGTGTTTTGTTTTCAAAAGCACAAGGGGTAAACATGAACTGTCCAGTAAGGTAAAATGTAGACTATTTGATAATTCTCAGTTCTTATATACACTTTATTGTATTGGTACCTCTTTTCTGTAATAGTTTTTCTCATACCATATGGGATTTATTACGTATATAATAGTCTACATTTTGGTGAATTCAAATATCAATAGACTAAATCACAAAGGTCTACACGCATGTGCTTTGTCTTCCAAAGTTGACAGTTGCACCTTGTGGGATGCTATGGCCTTTAAGGCCCGATGCTCAAGGGCAATAAATGCAGGGGACTGACTTTTGGTTACATCACCCATATTCAACGGGGTAGCTGAAAGAAAAAATTATCTACTGATGTGTGTGTGTGAGAGGGGGGGGGCGCAATCCTAACCTGGAGCTAGGCCGGCACAGTTGGGCCAGCAAAGTTTGGCCAGCACAAGGGCCACCGTAAAGAATGTTTGGATCACCCTTGGAGTTAGAGAAGCTGACACACAGACATGCGTCATTCTCTCTGACCCTGAGAGTGGTCCAAATGCGCTTCACGGTGGTCCTTGTGCCAGCCAAACTTTGCTGGACTAACTCTGCCTACCTAACTTCAGGTGAGGAGTGTGCTCTGAGAGAGAGAGAGAGAGAGAGAGAGAGAGAGAGAGAGAGAGAGATCCATGACAAAGATGGTTAGATTTAGGTCAGCATTAGTATTATGTCTAGTTGGATGATAATTCAGGAAAGAGGTTCAAGTTTGCAACTCTCAAAGGAACTGAAAGACATTGTGAAGCCAACAATTTAAAAAGGCATGTTGAAGACTAAGCCCTGAAACAGCAGTAAAAGGAACTAAGTGTGGTAGTAGAACAACATTTTCTTTTTCCTGCCATGACTGATTCTGCAGGATCTTCTCTATGGATGTGGATGTGGGGTGTTTTTGCAGACTTTGCGTTTCAATGATAACAGCTTCCAATGTAACGTGTTTAGTCACTGCCACAAATTTTATGACCTTCTCTTCCTCCCCATGAAGCCTCCCGACACAGCCAGCGGTCTGGAACAGATGACAACACTGTTTCTTTGTTCTCTTACCCTGTGGCTGGATGTACAGGGGGGTTTCTCTGCACAGTTGGTCAGTATTGTGTGTTTTGTTCTTTACACAGCAAACACTAAGGAAACACAAGACTACAGCTGGGCCCAAATGAAGTGCTTAATAATATAAACAGACATGTGAGGCTTACAGTGTGGATAGTATGAGGAACAACTCAGCAAGTTTGCAAATGAAGAATGCATAGGAATGTCCGCAGCTATTGCCCTATTTCTGTATAGTTTAGAAAAATATACCTAACTCTCTGGTACTGGATTATTCACCTAGTTAGTGGAATATGTGTCACTAGGAAAGTGTACATAATACAGCTAACTGGGCAAAGAGACACTTTTGTAACTGCTGCTCCTATTTAATGAGGAGATTAATTGTCCCTTTTCACTCCAGCACAGTGTCTTTTCTAGTGGCTGTTGCTGGTGTTTTTCTGCATCTTTTGAGATAGTGAGCCCTTTCAAGTCAGGCAGCTATTTAGTTATTTGATTTCTCTCTAAACCACTTTGTGAACTTTTTCATTGAAAAGTTCATCATCCTAATTACGAATAATGTTAATATCAATGTTAATATTAAGGATGATGATGATAGGATCAGGAAGCCATTTGATTTTCTTTGTAAAACGTAAAAGTTTTGTTAACTTTTCGCTGTAAACGTTACTTCTACTACTACTACTACTACTACTACTACTACTACTAGTAGTAGTAGTAGTAGTAGTAGTAGTAGTATATGCCCCAAGAAATTAACGGTGGTGCTTGCCATATAGACCCTGCACTGGATCACTTCCCTAAGCTTATTGGTTGTGCGTGATGATGCTTCCTTTCACGCTCCACATTGGCAAATGGGGAAAATCTGTGGTTCCTGACAGATGCTGGGGGTGGTAGTGGGGCATTCAGGAGTCAGCCCAATTATGTGAGAGCTTTGATAGACATAGGACTTTGGCCAGTGGCTGCCTCCTCTCACCACCCAGATGATGAACTTCAGTGGAAATTTTAAAAATAAAGGAATAGACCTTTGTCCTGAGATTTCCCTGAGAGAGAAACATCGAAAGCTCATCAGAAACTGAACACATAAATTCTAGTTTGGCAGATTAAAAGTGACGTCATTTACAGCACAATCCTATAGGCCGCAGGGCAACGGGGTTGCACCAATGCTGCGTGCTTGGTGCTGATGCGGGGACGTCGATCTGCACCCCCGCGTCAACGCTCAAGCAACAGGACCGGTGCTGCAGGCAGCCCTGCTGTGCCCGCGCTGAGCCTCTCTCACGCCAACTGAAGCCAGTCAGTGTGAGGGAGGCTCTGTGCCAAGGCAGCACGGGGATTGGAGGGAGGGAGGGAGGCGGGGCGGGACGTGGGCAGGACATGGACGGGCTTGGGAGGTGGCCACTTCCTAAGCCTGTCAGCAAGGCCGCGAGGACCCAATTCAGGCCACGCGGTTTCCTTGGATCTGCACCCCCTCTTTAGTGGGCACATATCCGAGGAGCACATGGGGAGGCTGGAGCCTCCCTTATGGTAAGGGAGCGCACTCTCCCTTGCTGTGAGGAGGCTCCAGCCTCACCTGTACTGTGCTAGGATATGGCATTGGCCAGTCAGCCTCGCCATTCCAACGCAATATAGGATTGCGCCCTTAATGATTTTAATAAAGTAAAATAAGGATGTAACAATTCTTTTTAAAAAAAAATCAAAAATGACATTTTTGTAAATCTTTTTGATTTCCTTGCAGTTACTAGCCAGAAGACTAGAAACTGGCTTCTTTTACTAGAGCTAAATAATTACAGGAATAGTCAAGCAAACGTAAAATCCTACTGCTTTTGGTGAGAGGGAATGAAGTATGCACTGAACTCTAAAGCTGAAATCAATCGGACTTCAAAGATGCTTCAATTGAACTCGATTGTGTAACCCGACTTTCTAAAATGTATTTATCTGAAGAATTTATATCCCGCCTTTCCCACGACAAACCAAATGCCCAAGGCAGCTAATAGACATTTACTATTCAAGGAACAGCTGTGGAATATCTGCATGAGGTAAGCATAACCCTGTCCTGCCTGTGATTGTAAGAAGTCCTTCCCGGGGCTGGCTCTAGCAGTGGTGGGGCCCAATGCAGGGCATTTTTGTGGGGCTCCCACCCTCCCTGAGGGGTCCCCCATTCACCAAGAAGAGTGCTATTGGTGCTGTGTGCAAAGCATGGCACATGGAAATAGTTGGTGGTGATATGATAACGTCGCCACCAACTGCTTCCAGGTGGCCCTTTTTGGGTGGTTCACAGCAGTGACGTCATTCACTGGCACCAGCAACCGGAACGCTGCGGGCGCCAGAATCCGGAACGCTGCGACGGACGGGTAAGCTGTAGCTCCCTGCCCCCTTGTGGTGCCTGGCAACGCCTCCCTGCACCCGGAATTGCTCTTACAGAGCAATCCAGGCGCAGGGGCGGGCGGGAGGGCAAAAACAGCGTGCGGAGTCTGCCACACGCTGTCCTGCTCTCCCCGGAACTACTGGAGTGGGGTACCGCCCCGTTCCGGTAGGATGACGCCTCTGGTTCAGAGGCAGGGGCAGATGGGAGAGCCCAACGAAAAGCTACTCTTCTCACCCCACTGACTTACAGCCCATAGAGATCCCAGCTGCAGCAGCAGGTGATACACTGACCCTGCTGGGGCGGAGCCCCCTGAAGCGCGGGGCCCAATGTAATGACGTTGGTCACATTGGCTTAAGGGGCCCTGGTCCTACCTGGTTATGAGAGATCAATGTTTTTTAATTCTATTTGGATACATTCAAGAAGTGAGGCTGACATTCTCCCCCACCCCTATCCTGTGTTTGTGTGTGTGTCTGCAAACAGCTCAAATTCAATGGGACTGAATGAGAGTAATAGTGCCATGAATTATAGCCTATATTACTTACTTTACATAATGTTGAAGCTATAGTGGAAGATATCTGCAGATGTAGTCGTGATATCAAATCCTCACCGGTCTTATTTAAAACACCATCACATTCATTACCCTCTAAAAAGGATATATGACTGCATATATACGGTGTTATATATATACGGTGTTATATATATATATTTCCTTACCCGAGTTCAAGAGTTATCCATCCTCATTTGTTTCAGTTTTATTTTCACTTTATGCAGTTTCTAATGAAAGCGAAAACGGATAAGAGGAGGCAAAACTCATTTGTCTTAAATCCACTCTACCAGCGGACCATGAATTACTGACATATTACATGCTCGATATTGTGAACATAATTCCAATCACATGATTAAAACATAAAATCTCATCTGCTCTCCATTCTAATATAAACATGAGGTGGAAAAGTGATAAGTTTGCTTGGGAATGGATATATAAATATAGCAAACAAGTATTTCTGCAGAGGCACAATTCACAATTGCGTGCAATGCCAAGTTTTCAGATCGTGTGTGTGGCTTTCCATTGCACTTAGGAGGTTGCCTGTACTTAGACAAACAATGGTCCAGCCAGCTGGGCATTGGCGTCCATGAGAATGCAACCGTGTCCTTGTGCTGTGCTCTTGCTTGGGACCAGTGCTGTTGCAGTCAGGCATGACTGAGGTGCCGAGGCGCATGATCAGGCACTGGACCGGTGCAAGCAGCAGCGCCAACACATGGGCACTGCTGCACCTGTTGGCTGTGCCGGTCGTGCACCCGGCCGAGCACCGCCAGCGCTTGGTCAGTGCAGGACCTTGCCGGGGATGTGCCAGTGGCATGCTGTGGGCAAAACAGGGTGGTGCAGTGGGCGGCAATGGCCAGTGGCCATTGCACCCTATCCTAAGCCCTGTCCCTGGCAGCCCCAATTCAGGCCTCTGCTGTGCACGTTGACCTGTGCCTGCAAATCAGCAGGCACAGATCCGAGCAACCCCAAAGGGCTGGCTGGGGCTTACCTGGGGGCAAGGGGAAAACCTCCCCTTGCCCTGCACTGTGCTGCTGCCGCCTCCTAATAACCTTGGAATGTAGCCCTGCTGCACCAGTCTTGCTAGGCTGGCGCTGCTCACAATTGGGCTGTGACTGACAGCAAATCTCCAGGGATTTTTCCAATTTCTACCTGGAGATGCTAGATATTGCTCTTAGGGCCTTCTCCATGCACTCTGTCACTGAATTGTAGCCAGTAGTGTCATCCGGCAACGAGCTGCCGGAACACTAGGCGGGACTTACTGCTTGATTGACAGGCTGTCCATGACGTATCGCCGCCTGCCTGCCCGCCCGCCCGCCCGCCACGCGAGCTCCCTCCGGTTGGCGCGCCCCTCCGCTCTTGCCTAGGCACCCGGCGCACCCCCCAGGCAAGCGGGCACCCCCTCCGAAACGAGGGGTGACCGCATGGCGGGCGAGCAGGCGGCAACACATCACAGACGGGCAGCCAATCAGGCGGTAAGTCCCGCCTAGCATTCCGGCAGCTCATTGCTGGAAAACACTGCTGATCGTAGCCCCAGAACATATTACTCACTGATATTCACAAGTACATTTTATAGACAACCTAGAACTTTGGGTATATCTCAATGCGAAAGCAAATGTGAATCAAGGATGTTAAAAAAAAAAAAAAGAATGTAGCAATTGGGATACAGTTGAGTGTATTATTTCTCATAAGCTGTTACAAGTACCCACTAGGATCAGCCCAGGCATGCTTAATTTTCACTGCTGATACCAACATCTGGAGCCCATACAGATAACCAAACTATCCAGGGTGAGCTCTTTCTCACACTAAGGAAAATTGTCATCTGTATCACCATGCCGAGGGATAAGAAAAATTTTATCAAACAGAAACATATGATGTGTGGTAAAATGGCCGCTTGCATCCAGCTACGTAGAAAAAGAAGAGGGTTACTTAAAGAGCCCATATTTTGAGAATGACTCATACAATAACCTGTACAATACCACCTCTGGATTTCATTATTGTGGGTTTATTGGTTTTTTAGAATTATTTGTGCTTCTAGTGACGTGTATGATATGATCTTACTATCCTCTGTCTGGCTTTATGTTCTTTTAATATATATTTATTTTAGCTCCTCAATGAAGTCAATGAAGGAAAAAGTGGGAAAAATGATAAATAATAAGCCAATGAATAAGTTGGGGACATTCAAATCTTTCTATCAATAGGCATGTCCTTCTACTGGGTAACTGTCTAAGGCCCCAATCCGACTGGGGCCTTGTGCTGCTGGAACTAATGCAATGTCCTGTACAGCTGTCACAAACAACCAGAGGCCTTTCAATAACCCCTGGCATCCATGGGAGGCAGAGGGTGAATGAATCAGGGTGGGAAGGGAAGGAACAGGGCATAAGCAGGGTGGGTCACGGCCTGGAAGGGGGATGGTAGCAGCAGCAGTGTCACTGCCAATATCCCCTTCCTGTCTTCAGTCTGCCTTCCCAGGTCCACTTGCTTTGCGCCAGTTCATTCGAGTGGTGGAGGCTACCTTGGGAACTGTCCCCTGCAGGATACAGGTATGATCTGGTGGGGTGGCTGCATTATTGGGGTGGAAGAGTTTTGATAGGATTGGGCTATAAGAGATCTACGTGGGTGGCACTGACAATTTTGGAACCTTAAGTTCCAGAAAGGAGTGATTCTGCATTACCCCACACCGCTCAAGGAAGACACAAGACCAGAGCTTGGAGTTAAACAGGACCACTTTATTAACTATGTACAATTTTAATTTTTGAAAGGCAAACCTTTCAACATCACAGTAATCCAAGTCTACTCCCTAACCACTGATGCTGATGAGGAAGAAGCTGACCGTTTCTATGAAGACCTACAACACCTTCTAGAATTAACACCAAAAAAAAGATGTCCTTCTCATCATAGGGGATTGGAATGCTAAAGTAGGCAGTCAAAAAGTAATAGGAATAACAGGCAAGTTTGGTCTTGGAGTACAAAATGAAGCAGGGCAAAGACTGATAGAGTTTTGTTAGAAGAACATATTAGTCATTGCAAATACCCTTTCCCAGCAACACAAACGGCGACTGTACACATGGACTTCACCAGATGGTCTACATCGAAATCAGATTGATTACATTCTTTGCATCCAAAGATGGAGAAGTTCTATACATCTATAGAAGTTTTACAGGCAGTAAAAACAAGACCTGGAGCTGACTGTGGCTCAGATCATGAGCTGCTTATTGCAAAATTCAGGCTTAAACTGAAAAAAGTAGGGAAAACCACTAGGCCCTCCACTTATGACCTAAATCAGATCCCATACGAATATACCATGGAGGTGACAAATAGATTTAGGGGCTTAGATTTGGTAGACAGAGTGCCTGAAGAACTGTGGACGGAGGTTTGTAACATTGTACAGGAGCAGCAACTAGAACCATCCCAAAGAGAAAGAAATGCAAGAAGGCAAAGTGGCTATCTGACAAGGCTTTACACATAGCTGAGGAAAGAAGGGAAGCAAAAAACAAGGGAGAAAGGGAAAGATATACCCAACTGAATGCAGATTTCCAGAGAACAGCAAGGAGAGACAGGAAGGCCTTCCTAAATGAGCAATGCAAAGAGAGGAAAACAACAGAATGGGAAAGACTAGAGATCTTTTCAAGAAAATTGGAAATGTAAAAGGACAATTTCATGCTAAGGTAGGCACAATAAAGGACAAGAACAGCAAGGACCTAACAGAAGCAGATGAGATTAAGAAGAGGTGGCAAGAATACACAGAGGAACTATATAAGGCCGATCTCAATGTTCCTGACAACCACAATGGTGCGGTCACTGAGCTTGAACCTGACATTCTGGAGTGTGAAGTCAAGTGGGCTTTAGAAAGCATCACTCACAACAAAGCCAGCGGAGGTGACAGCATTCCAGCTGAGTTACTCAAAATCTTAAAAGATGATGCTGTCAAAGTGCTACACTCCATATAGCAGCAAATTTGGAAAACCCAGCAGTGGCCACAAGACTGGAAAAGATTAGTTTACATTCCAATCCGAAAGAAGGGAAATGCCAGTGATTGTTCAAACTACCGCACCATTGCACTCATTTCACATGCTAGCAAGGTAATACTCAAAATCCTACAAGCTAGGCTTCAGCAGTATGTGAATCGAGAACTACCAGATGTACAAGCTGGTTTCCGAAGCTCAAATACTTTGGCCACCTCATGAGGAGATAGGACTCTTTAGAAAATACCCTCATGCTGGGAAAGATGGAAGGCAAAAGGAGAAGGGGGCGGCAGAGGATGAGATGGTTAGACAGTGTCACCGAAGCAATGAACATGAAATTGGGCGAACTCTGGAAGCTAGTGGAGGACAGGGAGGCCTGGCGTGCTGTGGTCCATCGGGTCGTGAAGAGTCGGACACGACTTAGGACTGAACAACAACAACAATTTTAAAGCAGCAGAGCATTACCTAAAGCGTGTGGGATCTTGGGGAAATGGCCCTAGCTGTCTGCCCTCCCGGGGTGATCTGGATAACCACAACAGGCGTGCCATCTGACTCCAGACTCTAGCCTGTCACTGCCAAGCCAAGTCCATCATTGATAACCGCTTAGACTCATCCTGGCTGCAGCCGAAGTGTAGCTTCACTAAGTCCAATGAGGGGGTGGCCTGCCAGCCTCACCGAGCCAGTAGATCAACTTATGAGCGACCTGGCCGATCCCCAACCGTGCTGCCTCAGGTGGATGCCAATTCCAATAATTTACCTATCCTCCCCCCCCCTGCACGCTACCTGCCATTTTAAGTGACCAGCTAATTAAACACCCTTAACCCACCGCAAGCTGAGGTAGGCGGAAAAAAAACCAGCCACAGCCAATTAGGCTGGAAGCCAAAAATTCCTACCCGGCCCCGAAGCGACCACCTAATCCCAGCCTGCTAAATGGGAGGGCGGGTGGGGAACGCTGGTCGGAGCTCGAATGAGGAGTGGTTGGGGCGAGCGTTGGAAATATCCACGCTCGCCCCGCCCCTGGCCTGAGTCATCATCAGTGGCCCCCTCAAGCTCAGGCCTCGTGCCAGGTGAGGGGGTGGGGCAATGGGCGGCAACGCACAATTGTGCATCACTGTTCTTATATTTGGGGTGAGAAAAAGTTTGATTTTTCAATAGGAATAGAATAACTTTCTGCAGACAGCTAAATATGCCAGATTCATCTTGGGTTGTATCTACCATTTCCACTCTGTTATGGAAGGAACTTCTATTCATAGTAGGAAAATTCTACTCAAGGAAGGAGTCCTACCATGAGCACAGTCCCCCTTTTGTGTCCAAAGGTACCTTCCATTCACAGCATGAGATTGTTCAAAGCAATCCACAGATAGTCAAGATCATTATCTCACCATGCATCTTGACTCTCTCTGACAGCACAAATGCATGGTGAATGTACACTGCCACAAATATGGCTGGAGCAACCCAATAGTGCCACCACAATCATGGAGCCTGTTGCCAGATTACTGCAGCTATAACTGGGAGTGCAATGAATCAAATGATACACCTTGCATGGTTAAAAAAAAAAAAATCAAAACCTGACTGAGGGCCCAATCCTATGGCCCAGCACCATTCCCATGCCCCCAGAGGTGCCCATGCAGAGGTGCTAGCCAGTAAGTGTAGGGGCTGCCGGCGGTGTGGTATTTCTGGGCGGGCGGCAAGAGTGAAACTGGGTGGGGAGGGGCAGGGCTGTGGTGGGATAGTGAGATCCTAACCTCCATATTGGGCCACAGAGCACGACATCTGTGCCAGCAAAATAGCCAGTGCACATGCAAGGGGACCCATCAACGGCCCTGTGCCCTGACCCCGGGGTAACTCCTGCTCTTGACCGGTGCTGGTAGAATGCAGCAGGAGCTGTTTGGCTATTGCTGTGCCTCCAGCACATGAGCAGCATAAAATTGGGCTGCCCACCTGCATTGTATGGCAGTGATTCTGCCCTCATTACATCTTTCCCAACTCCCACTTTAGCTGATCAACTAACCACTAGTATTTCTTTACATGTTTGATATTCATCCGTATGAATTACATATGCTCATAAGTAGCATACAATATATACACTATATGTAGTTACTATACATTACATTAATTATATTCTCCTGCTACTGAGCTGACTTCCCACCATATGAGATGAAAGGGTGAGGACCAGACATGTCATGTAGCAGGTACACGGGGGGTACGCGAGTACCCGTTCCTAGGATTAGGGCTGGCCCCGCCCATTCACCCGCCCACTTGTTGACTCCGTTGGCGCTCCGCTCTGCCCCCTGCAACATTTGAATTGCCTGCATGTTTGAGTTGCCTGCACGTTCTCAGAGCCAGCCAGGCAGGCAGCGGAGCGAGGGAGACTGACTGCAGCAGCAGCAGCATGAGCAGGTAGGCTGCCTGGGGCTCCCTCCCAAGGAGGCGCGACGGTTCCTGGGGGGGGGAATTGGTAGCCCGCGCGGCCTACCGAGGAGGCACGGCGGTTCCTGGGGGCGGTTCCTGGGTTACGGCTATGACCTCACTTGTGTTGCAGGCCCCAACACAAGTGCCAATCAAAAGTGAGTACCTGTTGCTAAATCATGTAGATGCCATTACTGGTGAGGACCTTCAGGTTTCCATGGCAGTTGGTTTTACACTCTTCTCTTTAACGATCAATCAATTTTCTACCTGCTTTCTATCCTAAGTTTGACCTAATTTGATGTGACCTATTTATTCAGTGTTTACTCTTGAATGTTAATAATATTGTACACGCGCCCCATTTCCCTGTGGATGGAAAGTTCTAGGGGCAATTCTGCATGGTTTCTTGCTTCTGGATGAGAGAGCTCTGAGAAGGGAGCTCTGAAAATGTAATACCTTTTCATTTGCAAAGGTAAAAGCAGAAGTGAAAACAAACAGGCACTCCCACAAGGCAGAAAATCCCAAAACAGCCATTTGCACAGACCCCCAGAGCTGTATTCAGCTTCCTTTAGCTCCAGATAGATTTTTGTTCTCACTCTGTATCTTGCAAACTGCTCATTTCTCTTGCTCCCCCCCCATGCAATCAGCCCCATTCCTTCAACTGGAGGATTGTATGTCACCTTTTCCTAAGTTTCATTCGAAAACACAGCAAGGTCCACAACTATCAGAAGATAACACCCTTAGAGAGCAATCCTAACCTGGAGGCAAGCACAAGTTAGGCCAGCAAAGTTTGGCCAGCACAAGGGCCACCATAAAGCATGTTTGGACCACTCTCTGAGTCAGGGAGGATGGCGCACATCAGTGTGCCAGCCTCTCTGACTCCAAGAGTCATCCAAACATACTTTACAGTGTCCCTTATGCCAGCTAAATTTTGCTGGCCTAAATTGGCCTAAAATAACTCCAGGTTAGGATTGCGCTCTTAATCTTAGATTCCACTGTAGGATTATGAATCAAACTCGCCATTTTCGACAATTAATGAGGGAATTCCACGCAAAGGCTTTATCCCAGCATTTTAAAATATGCGACTGACATTCTTATTTAATTTATGAGAAAGGTATTTCTGGATTATTTAAATGACCCCCTGCCCCAAAAAAGGGAATTTTAATTACCCTGTTACCTCCCTCCTCCTTTTTGAATATTTCTCACTGAACCAATTTTTTTAAGGAAATACCTCCTCATCAGTGCTAGTCCCAAAATAAAAAAACACACACATTTTAAACTTAGTCACCAACACTTCTGTTTTTATGCTGACAGGTAAATCCAGCTGGGCTAAATACTCTGTATTCAAAAGGAAGTTTATATGCATTGACTCCTTTCTTTGACAACACCTATGAAAGAAAAAGGATGTTGTGCACAACAACTGCCACCCATGCTATGACGGTATATGCCATGACACATAGAATTCAAGTATCTGATTCCCTAAGAGAATGTGGAATAGCCAGAGCACAGTTGAGGAGACACAAGCTTTGCCTCTACAATAGTGTTTCTCAAACTGTGTGTCAGTACACACTTGGTGGGTTCATAACTTATGTCAGGTGGGTAGAGGAAAGCTGGGAGCAGCCACCTTGGAAGCTGCAGGCCTTACTCTTTCAATATTTCTTTTCTGAGGGTTAACTGAGTTTGAATTTTCAAGTTATTTTTTTTAATTGTTTTTAGTTCAGTGCTTTTACATAACATTTTGTCCTAATCTTGCTTTCTGTCTGGGATGTTTCCTGGGATGTTTCCAGTAGTGTCATCCAAATGATTTAAGAACAGGTACTCACTTTTGTCGGGGTCCGCCCACCGGAAGTGACATCATAAGCCGGAAGTGATGCCGTGGCAGGAAGTGAGGTCATAGCCGGAAGTGAGGTCATAACCAGAAGTGATGTCATGATTGTTGCCATGGATGTGATCATGTTTGTAATAACTTCAGCTTGTGGTTAGTGTTGATTTAACTTCTATTGCTTTGCTTTCTAGAGATGTGTATAGACATATTTTGCTTCAACTGTTCCCTGGTGAAATAGCAGGCTAGACTGTACTAGATTGTGAGCCCTTTTGGGACAGGGAGCCATTTAACTTTAATGTTAAATGCAAGGAGCCGGCAAGGAGCAGGAGGGGGAACAGGCGACCAAAAAAAGACCACGTGGGGGCTGGGGCTGGGGCTGGGGGGAGGCTGCAGGAGGAACCGGGACGCTGAATCTGTGCAGCTGGAGTGAGCGGGAGCCCCAGGCAGCCTACTTTCTCACGCTTGCTGCCTTATTCCCGGGTCTCCCTTGCTGCTGCTACTGCTGCCGCTGCTGCTGCCTCCGGTCCTCTCGCTCCGCTGCTGCCACTGCTGCTGCCACCACCACGCTACCTGCCTGCCTGCCTCCTCACAGAAAGTGCAGGCAACGGCTGCGGGCGTGCAGTACGCATGCGCAGCTGCTAAGCCAACCAGCCGACGGGGCCAGCTTTGAGTGGGCGGGGCCAGCTCAACTTCTAGGAACCGGTACTCACGTAGTGGTACATAGTGGATGCATGACATCACTGGATGTTTCCTGGGATGCAATTGCTGCAGTCCAAGAATGCCAATTTGCATTCCAGGAATGTCATTTGATTATGTCACAATGATGGCACTTCCTGCTTGTTGATGTCACTTCCGGTCATGACATCACTTCGGTGGGTGCTGACACGAGTGCCATTCTAAAAAGTGGGATCCCTAGCATCTCAGGTTAAAAGAACCCTATTCAGGAGATAAAGAGTTATAAAGCCTCTGCCTGAAATTCTGGAGAGTCCTTGCCCATCCTAGTAGACCATAGGAGACTGAATGAGCTACAATTGGCAGCTTCATATCCCACCATTTGTTGATCTAAATCTAGGACTTGCCTTCTATTCCCCAACAGATCACCAATTCTGTCAACATGGATATAACAACAAAAACAATAATAATGGTATTTATATACTGCCTTTCTTGGTAATTGGATTACTCCTCTGACTTTAATCCAAGGCGGTTCACAATAGGCAGGTTTTCTCCAACACTCCCCCCCCCCGAAGACATTTCAAGGACATTCAGATGGATCTTTCACAGTCTGGTCTCATTCTAGTCACAATTGCCTCCCACCCTGACTGAAAGGAAGCTTCTTTGCTCCCACTGAAGAGCAGCTAGCATGGCTCCTTTTATCTCACCAAAGGGCAGCTGGAACAGCTCAGCTTGTCAGTCACTTTTCAAAGTCTCGCCACTCATGGAAACTTCCGATGATGTTGAACTGGTGACCTTTGGATGTTACCTTCTATTCAGGCTTAATGGCAGCTCAACCCTCTGGACCAGACCTCCTGCCTTATTATCTGTTTGATATGCGCCAACATCTCTTTGGCAGGAGTTCACAGGCTAGCTCTGATTTCATCCATTCCAAAATCCAAATTTCACTTTCAGAACACCTCACTTTAAGACGAGAACGTTCAAACAATATAGCTGTTGCAAGGAGAGAATGACATTTTTCTTTTACGTATGGGAACCTCTTTAAGAAGATTTAGCCGAGAGGGTTAATGCCTCCGTTTGCCCGAAGATAACAACTAAAGATCTCAAGGTCGTGAGCTCGAGACTCCCGGAAGTCTGTGTGAGCGGCAGACCTTGCAAACTGCGGCTGATTAAAAGCTGAGTTTCAGCTGCCCGTGGGAGGAGTGTGCTGAACGCAGCTGCGTCTCTGGTGAGAGCAGGGAAGCCGTTTATCAGCCAGCAGACGACAGACGGGTGGCTAAAGAAAGAAGGCTAAATCCAGAAAGAAAGATCTGTTTGAATGTGGTTCTTGAAAGATAGAACATTCTGTAAAAATTGTAAAAACCTTCGGGTTTGTGAAAAAGTCTGCCTATGTAAACCGCCTTGAGTTGTAATCATTAGAGAAATCTAGTGACTTTAAGAAAGGCTGTATATAAATACATGTATTATTATTATTATTTATTATTAATAACTCAGCTGGGATCATGGCCTTTATGAAATACGGACTCCTCGCACTACGGATAAAAACCATAATGCTCACCTAGTACCAGTGAAGTATATTAATAGTAGATTTGGCTTGACATTATGGTCATTAGGGCCCTCTGGAGCTGTACTATAAATGTCAGTAGTTGTTGTCAGGGAGTTAAAGGTTTTGTTTCCTACAGGCTATAATAGCTACATCTTATTGTTATCATGTTGCCAGAGCCTTCCTCTATATACTGAATTGCTGTCTACCTGTAGATAAATCTTGCATTCAACAATGCACGTTGTATTTTTAATACCAAACTAACCATTCAGAGGACACAGAAGTGTGTGCCTAGAACTTGGCTTTCTCCAGCACCCAGGAGAAAAAAAATACCCATAAAAGAGCAGCACATCACTAACATGTGGTAAAATACATGCCCTTAAAGAATTAGTTTCACTTTTGGTAGTGTTCCCAGGTGTTTTATAGAGATGTGCTTTTGGCGATCACATTTAGAAATTGCATCAAGCTGCTTACTGAGTAGAAAAACAGTGACTCAGAACCTGTCCCTGAGTCACATATTAAAGCAAATTGGGGCCAAAGCTGAATTTCCAATTCGTCACAAACACTTGTATGAATGTATATGCTGTATATTTAAACATGCTTATTTCCTAATGGGAATTTCAGGGCTTGGTGTGAGCCAAGGTTTTAATGTTGGAGTCTGCTTCCAATGCCAGAACCCAGGCCTGCAGCACTCCAACTAAAAATCTGATGAATTTGCATGGGTATCACTCAAGAAAGGCAATACCAGACATTGGAATGCCTATTCATACCACGTGCTATACTGGAATATAGAAAATAATCTACCTAACATAGAGATTGATTCACCAAGGGAATGGAGCTTATCCACCGCTTATTTTTATGTGGTCAGATTTCCTTCATAGCTAGAACAAAAGAGCCCCCTTCAGTGCCTAGTTTCACCTGGGGCTCTCAAGCAAAACTCTTTCTACATACTTTCTAATGTTAGCACACAGCCACATTGGATGTAGGCCCCATTCCTTTTAGTGGAAGCGCCTCTCCATCATGATGATGATGATGCTAAAAACAACAGTATTTACCACTTCTCAACAAAAAAAGTTCACAAAGTGTTTTCAGTGGTGTCACTTGGGTTAGCGTCACCCAGTGCTAGCGCTCATTGCTTTACCCCCATGATGGTCCTCCTCCCATACCAGACCATACAGAATAAATTACAATATCATACGCATAGCCTAAATGCAGTGGCACTGCTAGGGTTCGTGTAACCCCCACTAACTTCATTCATTCATTCATTCATCCATCCATTCGTTCGTTCGTTCGTTCGTTCGTTTCAACATATAACAGTTCACATATAACTGTAGTTCACTCGGCAAATCAGTAATCATCAAAAAATAAATGGCCAACTTGATGATACTCAGGCTACCAAATAACAGCTCAATCCTATGGGTCCACGAACTGGCTGTCACTTTATCCTGTGGGGCCAGGGGAGCAGCTGTCTCCTAATGGAACAATAACACCCTTACACCATGTAGAGTGTGTTAGGCCTGGATGGGTCTACTTGGAACTGCACCTGCTATTTAGCGGGTACAGAACCAAGGACTGTTCTGTACTGTATATTTTTAAATGAAAATTTAAAAATCCCCCCCCCAAAACGCCCTGTTGGGTTTCCAGGAACTGTTGAGCTTCCAGGACTTCATGGGCAGCACAATCCTACAGTGTGCACAGTGCCAGCACAACAGGGTTGAGCCGGCGCTGTGCACCTAGCGCTGATGCGGGGGCACCAATGGGGTGCCCCGCATCGGCGCTAAGGCCACAGGGCCGGCACTGCTGGCAGCGCTGGTGTCGTAGCACCCGCACTGCGCCTCTCTTGTGCGTCAGCCGAAGCTGGCCAGCACAAGGGAGGTGCCATGACAGCACGCCCTGGGGATTGGCGGAGGAAGGCGGAATGTGGGTGGGACGAGGGCAGGACATGGATGGGCCTCAGATTCAGCCATAACGCTGAATCTTAGGCCCATCGGAGAGGCCGCGTGGCCCCAATTCGGGCCATGCTGTCTCCTCGGATCTGCGCCCGCTCTTTAGCAGGCGCAGATCCGAGGAGCGCATAGGGGAGGCTGGAGCTTCCCCTGCGGTAAGGGAACGAATGTTCCCTTGCCGCAAGGAGGCTCCAGCCTCCCCAACCCAGCATCAGATATGGCGCTGGCCAGCCGGCCTTGCCATTCCAGCGCTGGGTTGGATTGCACCCTGAATGTTCAACAGGTAGAGAGAAGAAAATGATAGAATAACTGATCTTATTACCTGGAGGGACTCCTACATTTCCTGATATTTATGTGGAAGAGGGAATATGCTTCTGCCACCCATTGGATTTTTCCATTCTTTTCTACAGGCCACTCTCACTTCTATCCCAGGGAAGGAAAGAAAAAGGTTTGAAAGCAACCAGAAGTCAGGCAGGACTGAATCTTCTCAATTAAGTCCATGAAAACTCCATTAAGTTTTGACCTGGAATGTTAGAATGCCAACAGGGGAAAAAAACAACAACAGGAAAATGAACAGGAAGTAGGGGAGAACGTATTAATGCTGAAGATTATAGTAGGCAGCAGAAGCTGAAGATGTGGGAAAGAATGTCATTTCCTCCTTTGAAGACCACCTCACGGTCCTGTTCCAGGCAAGATGAAGCTCTGAAGAGGACCAAGGATATAATACGGTTTTATTTGTTCTTTCATTATGAACTTGTGTGATCAAGAGATACTCAGCTGGGAAGCTAAACAAGAATGGGAATCATCTATGATAAGCAAGATCTTTTTTCCCTTTGAATATAATCTGATAGGGAGCTTATAATGGGTTCTTAGCAGTTTCTCAGTTAGGCACAGGCCTAATCTCAGGCCTTCATAGCCTACGTAGGGAGCCATACCCCTTCCCTGCCCCTGCCTGCATAGCCTACCAAGTAGCTGGAACACTGCAGTCTCAAATCCAGGCCTTGATAGCTTAGCTGACAAAACTAGCTGTATCCCAGCAGGCCCTATCAGACTATCACTTGGCACAGAACTGCTTTGCCTACGAAGTAGTTATGTTGCAGCAGCCTCATATATAGAGCCAGCACAGCTTCAACTAGCACAGCAGTTCCTACTTGACCTAAGCAGTTCGTACTTGGACATTGGGAATGCGCTGAGTAGTTGCGAGGATAAGGCCAGGGCTGTGGGAGTGCCTGAATGGCACCGCTCAATTGCTGCGTCACGGGACACCCAGGGGCTTCAGCACTTACCAGGGGGTCACCCTGAGTTCCAGAGGGGTCTGGGAGCCCTGCAGCCCCCTCTGCTGGCCTTGCCAATGCAGAATAAAGCCCCATTTTTCATGCAGAAAGCACACACACACACACACACACACACACACACACGTTGCCATTAGATAATGTGTTCCAACTGTAAAGTGGCACTCTGGTGATATTGGTTCACAGGTATAAAGGTTCTCATGAAAATTGTGCCTATAAAATAAAATCTATCTTAAGAAATTGCCACGTTTAACTGCTCCGAGGTGTTACCTGATGCTGTCATGGCAGCATCTGTCTGGTCCATGTTGAAAATAAATCAGGGCATAAATGGAAAGTGCAATGCATGGCATAAAAGAACATGCACTATACATTTATAGCTGTAAGTTAGAATCCGGAGGGGTCCTGGAGAAGATTAATGGCAGTGGTAAAATTTCCAGTTGGAGAACAGGTTACGTTGAATTAAAAATCATGGGAACGAAAGATAAGAATCGGGGGGAAAAATGTCATGTCATTTCATTTCCAATGAAATTCAGCAGAGGATTTTTGGACAAAGGGAGATCTCCTTCCTGTGATTGCCACCCTGGGACACTTCTGAATAAGTTTTCAGTATTCTTTCCTTTGTATCCTACACACACACACACACACACACACACACACACACACACACAGAGAGAGAGAGAGAGAGAGAGAGAGAGAGAGAGAGAGAGAGAGAGAGAGAGAGATTATATGATTGTTGTAAGGATTATGAAGTTAATGTATGCAACATATTCAGTCCTCAAAAAGCACTATATAAATGCTAATGATTACCACTTGTTCTCTATGTATTTTCAGATGTATGTGTTACAGTGAATATTCTCAATTTGGTAAACGTCCACCTTCTTGCCCAAAGGCCGGCACTGTTCTTTGCATATCAACCCTGAGCACTGGCAAATCTGCATCTACTATCCGACACCTTTTAAGAGTGTTTTTGCTTAGCAAAAGTTGACAAAAGGGTGATGTTACTCACTAATCTCAAACCAGCTATCTTTGACAGGTTAAACAGTGTCATGACTCAGTGAGCAATCCTCATTCATTAACTCCAGTGGTGGGCAGAGGCATACATACCAACTTAATGAGAGATTCAAATGGTTTCTGGCCCACTGACCAGGTGGCAGTATTTTAGATGCCGTCTTGAAACTTGGGCCGCTCTCCTTTTGTTTGTAAGGATCACATGCACAATGTAGAATATTGTAAGTATAAAGTCCTCGTTGTTCATGGTTTATGTTAATCACTCCCAGCAAGCTACGTTTAAAGTGGAGCATTCATCCTGTCCTCTTTTGAAAGCAATGGGTGGAAAGACATTAATATAGAACCAGTTTCATAAGTGATAGCTAGATTGAGACATTGCATGAAGCCAGAGTTTGTGCAGAGACAATTGAAACTGGTGTGGGGATTTTTTTTATTATTTTTTTTGCAGATTTCGGGTCCAATCTAGAGACCCTGATCACCAGCAGTTTGTGTGTACCGTCGTGAACGTACCGTAAAGCAAATTAGCGACACTTCATAAGCAACCATCACTTGAGCTGAGCCAACGCTAATTAGTGCCAAGAGGGAGACTAGGTGGCGGTCCAGCAGCACCAGCCAACAGTAAGGAGATCTGGAGTTAGGCCAGCACAGTTTGGCCGGCACAAGGGACATCGTAAAGTGTGTTTGGACCACTCTCTGAGTCAGGAAGGCCAGCACACAGATGTGCACCATCCTCCCTGACTTCAAGAATGGTCCAAACGGGCTTTATGGTGGCCCTTGTGCCAACCAAGCTTTGCGGGCCTAACTGTGCCGGCCTAACTACAGGTTAGGATTGCGCCCTGAGTGGAAGGAGAGGAGGATCGGGTTCACAAGGGACAGGGATGGTGGCAGCTTCTGCTGCTGAATCCTGAGCCTCCTCCGGAGCCGGGCAGTGCAACACAAGTCTTCTTGGCTCTGTGCCTGCTCAAACATGGGTGCAGAGCTGAGGAGACCCATTGCCACTGGCTGCAGTCTCCCCAGGGGAAGGGAACAAACCATCCCTTCCCCCCAAGGAGACCTCCAGAGGTAACCCACCAGGGCCAGGATCCAGCAGTTGCCATTTCAGCACCGCTGGAGCCCTGGACGCTGCTGGGCTCAGGATTGGGCTGCCTGTGATTTGAAAGACAGGAAGCGGTGTTACATGTTTTTATTCAACTCATTCAAGTGCTCATTTGCTATTAATTTTAAAGGCTTTAAAAGTGTACTAAGTAGGCGATACAGGTGATATAGTGTCAGCAGATGCAGTCACAGTATTTTAATTTCTGGAAACTATCTTAAACACCAAAAATGTGTGTTTTTTATTAGGAGACTGTAATACCAGAAAAGTGGTGTTTTGTGTTTTTATGGATTATTAACGCTGGATATTAATAGGCAAGCCGTGGGTTTCGAACTTCCCTACTTTTACTTCCCTTTTGCTCAGCAATCAGCATCACAACTTCATGTCTCCATGGTACAACAAATCTCTTGGTGCAGAATCATGGTCCTAACTGTGGTTACTCAAGGCTCTGTGATTCTGATATAAAGGGCAATCACATTAGCGGGCCTCACATTGGAGAGTGGCCAGGGATGAAGGTGAGCAGAGGACCAAGGATGATGTCTGGAGACCCCTGTGCTCACTTTTGTGTGGCAGCCACCACTGCACAACTCTCAGCAGGGAAAAGGTGCTCCATCCCTGAGTTCTCTCACACTCCTCATCTGCAAAAAGGCTTCATCCATAGATGAGACTTTGGAGGAAGCCCATTTTGGTTGCAAATGGTAGGATAAGATCACAACATAGTGTGCCACTTGACCAAGCAACTGTCTCCAGTGCTGCCGCTGGGTTGTGAACCCAAACAAGCCTTGGCTGTGGGCAGACCTGGGTTCAGACATAATGCAAAACCATGACTTAGCTCATCAGTCTACAGCTTTGCATTATGTCTGAAATGAGCCACTGTTTGCAATGGCAATACACAGTCAGTAACAGTCTCTAGATGACTGCGGCGAATGTTCTGTTATTGGCTTCCAGTGGTTAACAGCTGTGTGCTAATGATGCAAATTTTTAGCCACAGCCTACGCCCTTATATTAGACTCCAGTGAACAGACAATAAAATAAATATATCTTTCATTTAGTGCTAATGGCATACCATTTTCATTTTTTTTGAAAGACTAAGTATTTCTGAAGGCAGTGATTTGCTTTTAATTTTTCTACTGCTCTCCATAAGATGGTCTCTGCACCATGAAAATTGGTACTGTGAAGCATCAGCTTGATGGCTTTTGGCGCAGTCGTGGTAGGGCATGATCTATATTGCTGGACCTGCTTCTTGCAAAGAGCAGCATCCGTCCATAATCACAGGCAGTTGTGGGCTAGGAGGTCGTGGAGGTTTCTGGTGGTCTGCCAGAACAAAAATGAGCAGGTGTTTCAGAGCAAATGGAGCCATTGGGTTATATTTTCCAATGGGAAAAAAGATGCCTGCACAGTAATCTTGCAGAAGGGAAGCACATCACTGGAGCAAAGATAATGTGTGGTGCGTGGTGTCTGTCAAATTTGTTCTATAACAAGGCAATTATGGTTCCAGTGATGAAACGTTATGAACAGCCATGCTCACCAGTGCAGAGATAGAGACCCCACCATTTGGGTATTGCTTGGTGATAAAGAAGCTGTGTAATTTTGGTTGGTGCTGCCATTCGATGTGCCCATCGCTCTGCTCTTTCTGGCTGACACAGAGCGGCAGGCTGTGCATCATTCTTAGTGTTCCAGTAGTTATAACAGTTGTGTGCTAATGACGTAATCTGTCAGTCACAGCTGAGGCCGTCGTCGTCTTCCTTTGCCTTGTCACTTTGTCCCTGATGCACGCAAGTATTTTTTGGCCCTTTTCTCCCTTTTGTTGGATGAGAGACAACTGTTGTGACCTGGCCTCCTGCTTGCACGCTGCTTAGCCGGGGAAATGTGGATGCTCAGCCATGTCCAGAACGAGTGGCTGACACAAAGAGCAGATGCCTCGGACTGGGAAAAAAAATGCATATCATGCCCTAAAAAGCCTCCAGCCATTAAATGCAGCCTTTATTCACACACACATGAACACACACACACACACACACACACACACACACACACACACACACACA